>OY987330.1:37558049-37758049 GCA_963920685.1 Polydrusus tereticollis | reverse complement strand
TACAAACGTTCACATACAATTGTATGCTTTTTAACCGATTGTGTCGGAAAAAATGACGATTTATAGATTAGATATTTAGACGAAGAGCTAACCTTCTCAATAAAGTATTGATTATTGCCCTGCTAGCTAGACAACACTTTTTATGTTAGTCAAAAAAAAATTTTTTTTTTCGGACGCTATTACAGATTTCATCGTTAACTAACAAACATTAAGACCAAAAAATTAGCGTGCAAGATGAAATGTATAGGTTCACTTCATTTCTACATTATTTTACAACTCTCAATCGCATTAAAAACAAGATCGAATAAAAAATAACTTATGACATATGGACGAAAAATGTTTTTCGGGCTATTTAGGTTAGCGACCGCATTACGTCTGAAATACTACATTTTTCGAGCTTATAACATAATTTACTATTTTAACGTTAAAATAGGGGAAATGATGTATCGAAGTGGGTACTTTTTTTTGTCGGTCACGAGATTATAGTTTCTTTTAAAATGAGCTCTAATATTTACAACACAAATTATCCTTTAAGCCACATTAGTTTAAAACTCGTCTGTCACTTTCCCTCTATTGTGAGTTTGATTAAAGTATAGCGTAGTATATATTTAGATGAATTTCGTAAATGTTGAATACTTTCAAAACTGAAAAAGCCGCCCTTTGCAATAAATATCTCCGTAGAGTTAGGTACCCTGCAGATTAAGGGTATTTCAGCGGATAATCATATACAAATTCAAATACCTCATTTGTTTCAGAGCAGTAACCATCAACTTTTACACCATTTAAAACAGCTTCTTTACCATTAGCAGCATGTAAGATGTTGATTTTTCTGTGATTCTCGGTCCAAAGTAACCAATCTATGGCAATTTTGCTCTGCCTGTTTCTCCATCGGTATCCATTTTTTGGTATGATTCCTATAGTATTAGGCTTCAAAAAATGTCTTCTAAAAATTGTATTGCATGCTGAAGCAATAGTTGTAGCTTCAGTAAATGGACATACATTGGTAGTTTGTATAAGTTGTTCTCTAAACTTTAAACATGATTGCGCAAGGATTTCGACATCCGATACGCAGTAGTCTACCAGATCTCTTTGCATATCGAAACCATCATTTTCATGTTCTACAAACCATTTAAGAAATTTGGCTCTGTCTTCTTCTTTCATACTATCTGAGGAGTAATATTGAATTGATGGTAGAGGTCCTATATAGTTTTCATTTGCCTTTGTATTAAATAGGTGCGGGAAGTAGCCTTTTTTAAAAATATCCTCAAGTCCAAATGCCTTTGGTAGTTTGGCTTAAGGCATAGGGAAATAGTTAAGTGAGTCGATAAATTTTACATTTTCAAGTTGCATCGTAATTATTTTGGTACCTCTCATGATTAACTCAGGTGTAAAATCTGTCTTTGTCATAATATAGTTTAATATAAACTGGTGATCAAAAGCCTGACCATTATGGGCTATTACAATAATTTCTTTAAAGTTTTTCCTCATTTGTAACAAATGGTTAGTAAATGTTCCCGCTGGGTCTATACCTCTGACTTTTTGTAACTTTAGACCACATTTTTTTTTTTTACAAGTATCTGCTTCAGAATCCATGCACTCATCGCAGTATTGTTTGAAAACACAGAGATTGACTTGATGTAAAAACGTTGAATTTTCCAATAGTTTGTCTTGGCTCGTCTCTAAATCGTAGAATACAAAAAAGATCATCTTTAATCTTAGGTTTTCCCTTATCAGGCCGAATATAACATAGATGATCCTCGGATGCATGTTTATTACAAATTTTACAATAAATTTCACCACATGCATGTGCTCTTTTGGCTTTAATGGTTTTTAAACAAATAGAACATAGTTTAATTTGTTCGCATACTGTAAATTTGCCTGACGAATAATCCTTTTTATGATTTTCGTAACAGTTTTGACTTCTAAAAAATCATAGACAGTCCTGGCATTTAATTTTTATTGCTATTTCGCAAGCAGAGGCTTGCTGACATGCCTGACAGCTTCCACCACATCGGTGCTCATTTTTGTGATCATATGGGACGTAACACTTTTCACAAAAATAGTTAGAACAAAAAGCTGCTGTCAGCGATGTAATTATATTAAAATGGCTTTTGTAATGTAATAAGTTCAGTCGTTTATTGCTTTCAGTTGAACCTTCAAATATAATATTTCGTCCTTTTGATCCATAGCTATAAACAACTAATTTATATTCTTTTAGATGATTTTGAAATTGTATTAACTCGGGAATTCCACCTCCTGCCTCAGGAATGCTAATTTTAGCTCTCTCCAACAATGATCTTGTTCTTTCGGTTTGAATTTTACTAATATCTCTTCTAACCTTACTGAATTCGGGATCTCTTTTATTATGGGCAATGGCGACTACCAAAGCACGTGGTAAACACAGGTTATCGGTATTTTTAATACTTATAATACCTCGTCGCTTGTCGCATTCCTCGTGAAAGCTGTTATAATTTTTTCCTCTTCCCCCACCAACAGGTAATCTAACAGTTGTCACACTAAGACAAAATGATTCTGTATTAAGACCTGCTGAGTTTGACTGATAAATGCCACTTATAACACTCCAAACATCTTAAAAGGTTATGTCTTTAGCTGCTTTGAAGCGAATCTAACCTTCTCCTCGGTTGAAGTCTTTAGAGCAAAAACTAAAAGCCACACGATCTAAGGGTTGTAGGCCTTCTGTAGCGTTTTCCACCCAACCAACTGGTTCAACTCCCTGTGGAACAGGTTTTAACTTAAACTCTAGAGTGCGTCCTGTAAGGTTAAATTCTCGTAACTTTTTAACAACGTCTTTAACAATAATAAACTTCTCCATCTTTCTTTTTTTTTTGTTGTTTTATAGTCTACTATCTACCTACATAAAAAAAAAAAAAAAAAAAAAAAAAAACAAGTATATTTTCATATTTTTATCGGTCTTAAGTTCGATTTCAAAAGCACACTCCCACTTTTTGATAATTTCACAGTCTAAGCACATAGATCTTATATTTTTTATTTACGATCAATTCATCTTTATTCGCCAATCGTCTCAAACGAGTCTGCTTTTGAAAGTAATATAGCCTTAGTATTCAGAAAATATTAATGATATCGGAGCCTAAAACATCCTTAACACTAAAAAATCATTGTGTTTCCTAACAAAACCCATCATCTTGTCTATTTAGCTTGCTTTCCTATTGTTTAGCAGGTTAAATAAAATTATTATTTCGCTCTTTTTGTCTGTACTGAATCGTTAGGGGAATACGATTCTAGTCCTATAAGAGAGACAGTTAAAATTTATGTAAGCAATCAGAAATCCTACACTATGAGCTACTTAGTTAAAATTTCATATTTCCTTCCTGGATCAGCTAAAATTTGTGTTGTGTCGGTCAAAATTTATAAAATACGAAAAAAATGCTAGATACATTTTATCATGACTTTCTATCTAATACCATCTTATTTCAAGGTATAATTCGGTTGTCAAAATGAGAATCTAAAAAATCCTCGTGTTTCCTCACAAAACCCATCATCTTGCCTATTTAGCTTGCTTTTCTATTGTTTAGCAGGTTAAATAAAATTATTATTTCGCTCTTTTTGTCTGTACTGAATCGTTAGGGGGATACGTTTCTAGTTCTATAAGAGAGACAGTTAAAATTTATGTAAGCAATCAGAAATCCTACACTATGAGCTACTTAGTTAAAATTTCATATTTCCTTCCTGGGTCAGGCAAAATTTGTGATGTGTCGGTCAAAATTTATAAAAATACGAAAAAAATGCTGGATGCATTTTTAGCGTGACTTTCTATTTAATACCATCCTATTTCAAGGTATAATTCGGTTGTCAAAATGAGAATAAAATAATCTTCCCATGGTTTATGTCATCTTAAAAAAGTCAAAAGGTTATATTCTGTAGAGGGTCAGATACATTCAAATTTAAAAATTTTCTCCAAGAAGAATTTTAAGATAGTATTATAGTAAATAAAAATTCTATACCTCCAATATTTCTTGGAAACATATCGTGTTCTAGCGACATAACCCAAAAGTACCTCTATTCAGAAACGCATCGTACTTTTCTTGTCAAACTTGACTTTGTTGTAATGTTGTATGCAGAGCACTTTGAAAACAAAAATTAGATTAGAAACCGCCGCCTCTTAAGGTATACTTTTTTAGGTCTTACATAGGGTACACTGGTATACAGAACAAATGTCATCTTTAATTGTCTCATTGTCCCATCCATTACATTATTATAATCTTAAAGCACCTGTTACCAGCATTATCTGTTTTTATGGTTTTCATAAAACATAGCGATTACCGATGAAAATTAAACGAAAACTTAATAAATAACTTTTTTTCAACTGAAATAGACTGATTTTCGATGGAAAAATGTTACTTATAACTAAAAATGAATATAAGACATATACGCAATGATATTTAGAATAAATCAATCTTTTCTAAAATTACTATGAAATATTCACAAAATCGTTTCGTTATAACCAAAGTAGCAAGGCTTGCAGATTTCGTATAGAGTTCAAACGCGATACTGGGATGATCTTTTTTTTTTTTATATTTTTGTAGGATAATGCACCACTACGTTGTAAGTACTTGAGAGAGGACTTTCTTGAAAAATCCTCAAATTTCTCTGCAATTTTGTTCCTTCTAGAGTTAAATTCACACAGAAAACCCCGTATTCTTATCTTTCAGGTTGGTATATTAAAAAGGGCTTATTAGTATGGTTTAGAAAACAAGCAATATTAATTAACGGATGTTTTTTCGTCATATGAAGAGTTGAAAAAATTTTTTTTTCCACTCCAATGGTTGCGATGCAGAGAGTCGGGTTTCATCATAATCTTTCAGGGTAGCTCAGGTTTGATTGCATGTAGAGAGTCGGGTTTCATCATAATCTTTCAGGGTAGCTCAGGTTTGATTGCATGTACTAAGGTTAGTGCTCCTTGCAATCGGTTTCAGGTTTGACGCACCCCCCTCAGGTTTGTTCAGGTTTCTCAAACACTTGAGAAACCTGAACAAACCTGAGGGGGGCGCGTCAAACCTGAAACCGATTGCAAGGAGCACTAACCTTAGTACATGCAATCAAACCTGAGCTACCCTGAAAGATTATGATGAAACCCGACTCTCTACATGCAATCAAACCTGAGCTACCCTGAAAGATTATGATGAAACCCGACTCTCTGCATCGCAACCATTGGAGTGGAAAAAAAAAATTTTTCAACTCTTCATATGACGAAAAAACATCCGTTAATTAATATTGCTTGTTTTCTAAACCATACTAATAAGCCCTTTTTAATATACCAACCTGAAAGATAAGAATACGGGGTTTTCTGTGTGAATTTAACTCTAGAAGGAACAAAATTGCAGAGAAATTTGAGGATTTTTCAAGAAAGTCCTCTCTCAAGTACTTACAACGTAGTGGTGCATTATCCTACAAAAATATAAAAAAAAAAAGATCATCCCAGTATCGCGTTTGAACTCTATACGAAATCTGCAAGCCTTGCTACTTTGGTTATAACGAAACGATTTTGTGAATATTTCATAGTAATTTTAGAAAAGATTGATTTATTCTAAATATCATTGCGTATATGTCTTATATTCATTTTTAGTTATAAGTAACATTTTTCCATCGAAAATCAGTCTATTTCAGTTGAAAAAAAGTTATTTATTAAGTTTTCGTTTAATTTTCATCGGTAATCGCTATGTTTTATGAAAACCATAAAAACAGATAATGCTGGTAACAGGTGCTTTAAGATTATAATAATGTAATGGATGGGACAATGAGACAATTAAAGATGACATTTGTTCTGTATACCAGTGTACCCTATGTAAGACCTAAAAAAGTATACCTTAAGAGGCGGCGGTTTCTAATCTAATTTTTGTTTTCAAAGTGCTCTGCATACAACATTACAACAAAGTCAAGTTTGACAAGAAAAGTACGATGCGTTTCTGAATAGAGGTACTTTTGGGTTATGTCGCTAGAACACGATATGTTTCCAAGAAATATTGGAGGTATAGAATTTTTATTTACTATAATACTATCTTAAAATTCTTCTTGGAGAAAATTTTTAAATTTGAATGTATCTGACCCTCTACAGAATATAACCTTTTGACTTTTTTAAGATGACATAAACCATGGGAAGATTATTTTATTCTCATTTTGACAACCGAATTATACCTTGAAATAGGATGGTATTAAATAGAAAGTCACGCTAAAAATGCATCCAGCATTTTTTTCGTATTTTTATAAATTTTGACCGACACATCACAAATTTTGCCTGACCCAGGAAGGAAATATGAAATTTTAACTAAGTAGCTCATAGTGTAGGATTTCTGATTGCTTACATAAATTTTAACTGTCTCTCTTATAGAACTAGAAACGTATCCCCCTAACGATTCAGTACAGACAAAAAGAGCGAAATAATAATTTTATTTAACCTGCTAAACAATAGAAAAGCAAGCTAAATAGGCAAGATGATGGGTTTTGTGAGGAAACACGAGGATTTTTTAGATTCTCATTTTGACAACCGAATTATACCTTGAAATAAGATGGTATTAGATAGAAAGTCATGATAAAATGTATCTAGCATTTTTTTCGTATTTTATAAATTTTGACCGACACAACACAAATTTTAGCTGATCCAGGAAGGAAATATGAAATTTTAACTAAGTAGCTCATAGTGTAGGATTTCTGATTGCTTACATAAATTTTAACTGTCTCTCTTATAGGACTAGAATCGTATTCCCCTAACGATTCAGTACAGACAAAAAGAGCGAAATAATAATTTTATTTAACCTGCTAAACAATAGGAAAGCAAGCTAAATAGACAAGATGATGGGTTTTGTTAGGAAACACAATGATTTTTTAGTGTTAAGGATGTTTTAGGCTCCGATATCATTAATATTTTCTGAATACTAAGGCTATATTACTTTCAAAAGCAGACTCGTTTGAGACGATTGGCGAATAAAGATGAATTGATCGTAAATAAAAAATATAAGATCTATGTGCTTAGACTGTGAAATTATCAAAAAGTGGGAGTGTGCTTTTGAAATCGAACTTAAGACCGATAAAAATATGAAAATATACTTGTTTTTTTTTTTTTTTTTTTTTTTTTTATGTAGGTAGATAGTAGACTATAAAACAACAAAAAAAAAAGAAAGATGGAGAAGTTTATTATTGTTAAAGACGTTGTTAAAAAGTTACGAGAATTTAACCTTACAGGACGCACTCTAGAGTTTAAGTTAAAACCTGTTCCACAGGGAGTTGAACCAGTTGGTTGGGTGGAAAACGCTACAGAAGGCCTACAACCCTTAGATCGTGTGGCTTTTAGTTTTTGCTCTAAAGACTTCAACCGAGGAGAAGGTTAGATTCGCTTCAAAGCAGCTAAAGACATAACCTTTTAAGATGTTTGGAGTGTTATAAGTGGCATTTATCAGTCAAACTCAGCAGGTCTTAATACAGAATCATTTTGTCTTAGTGTGACAACTGTTAGATTACCTGTTGGTGGGGGAAGAGGAAAAAATTATAACAGCTTTCACGAGGAATGCGACAAGCGACGAGGTATTATAAGTATTAAAAATACCGATAACCTGTGTTTACCACGTGCTTTGGTAGTCGCCATTGCCCATAATAAAAGAGATCCCGAATTCAGTAAGGTTAGAAGAGATATTAGTAAAATTCAAACCGAAAGAACAAGATCATTGTTGGAGAGAGCTAAAATTAGCATTCCTGAGGCAGGAGGTGGAATTCCCGAGTTAATACAATTTCAAAATCATCTAAAAGAATATAAATTAGTTGTTTATAGCTATGGATCAAAAGGACGAAATATTATATTTGAAGGTTCAACTGAAAGCAATAAACGGCTGAACTTATTACATTACAAAAGCCATTTTAATATAATTACATCGCTGACAGCAGCTTTTTGTTCTAACTATTTTTGTGAAAAGTGTTACGTCCCATATGATCACAAAAATGAGCACCGATGTGGTGGAAGCTGTCAGGCATGTCAGCAAGCCTCTGCTTGCGAAATAGCAATAAAAATTAAATGCCAGGACTGTCTATGATTTTTTAGAAGTCAAAACTGTTACGAAAATCATAAAAAGGATTATTCGTCAGGCAAATTTACAGTATGCGAACAAATTAAACTATGTTCTATTTGTTTAAAAACCATTAAAGCCAAAAGAGCACATGCATGTGGTGAAATTTATTGTAAAATTTGTAATAAACATGCATCCGAGGATCATCTATGTTATATTCGGCCTGATAAGGGAAAACCTAAGATTAAAGATGATCTTTTTTGTATTCTACGATTTAGAGACGAGCCAAGACAAACTATTGGAAAATTCAACGTTTTTACATCAAGTCAATCTCTGTGTTTTCAAACAATACTGCGATGAGTGCATGGATTCTGAAGCAGATACTTGTAAAAAAAAAAAATGTGGTCTAAAGTTACAAAAAGTCAGAGGTATAGACCCAGCGGGAACATTTACTAACCATTTGTTACAAATGAGGAAAAACTTTAAAGAAATTATTGTAATAGCCCATAATGGTCAGGCTTTTGATCACCAGTTTATATTAAACTATATTATGACAAAGACAGATTTTACACCTGAGTTAATCATGAGAGGTACCAAAATAATTACGATGCAACTTGAAAATGTAAAATTTATCGACTCACTTAACTATTTCCCTATGCCTTAAGCCAAACTACCAAAGGCATTTGGACTTGAGGATATTTTTAAAAAAGGCTACTTCCCGCACCTATTTAATACAAAGGCAAATGAAAACTATATAGGACCTCTACCATCAATTCAATATTACTCCTCAGATAGTATGAAAGAAGAAGACAGAGCCAAATTTCTTAAATGGTTTGTAGAACATGAAAATGATGGTTTCGATATGCAAAGAGATCTGGTAGACTACTGCGTATCGGATGTCGAAATCCTTGCGCAATCATGTTTAAAGTTTAGAGAACAACTTATACAAACTACCAATGTATGTCCATTTACTGAAGCTACAACTATTGCTTCAGCATGCAATACAATTTTTAGAAGACATTTTTTGAAGCCTAATACTATAGGAATCATACCAAAAAATGGATACCGATGGAGAAACAGGCAGAGCAAAATTGCCATAGATTGGTTACTTTGGACCGAGAATCACAGAAAAATCAACATCTTACATGCTGCTAATGGTAAAGAAGCTGTTTTAAATGGTGTAAAAGTTGATGGTTACTGCTCTGAAACAAATGAGGTATTTGAATTTGTATATGATTATCCGCTGAAATACCCTTAATCTGCAGGGTACCTAACTCTACGGAGATATTTATTGCAAAGGGCGGCTTTTTCAGTTTTGAAAGTATTCAACATTTACGAAATTCATCTAAATATATACTACGCTATACTTTAATCAAACTCACAATAGAGGGAAAGTGACAGACGAGTTTTAAACTAATGTGGCTTAAAGGATAATTTGTGTTGTAAATATTAGAGCTCATTTTAAAAGAAACTATAATCTCGTGACCGACAAAAAAAAGTACCCACTTCGATACATCATTTCCCCTATTTTAACGTTAAAATAGTAAATTATGTTATAAGCTCGAAAAATGTAGTATTTCAGACGTAATGCGGTCGCTAACCTAAATAGCCCGAAAAACATTTTTCGTCCATATGTCATAAGTTATTTTTTATTCGATCTTGTTTTTAATGCGATTGAGAGTTGTAAAATAATGTAGAAATGAAGTGAACCTATACATTTCATCTTGCACGCTAATTTTTTGGTCTTAATGTTTGTTAGTTAACGATGAAATCTGTAATAGCGTCCGAAAAAAAAAATTTTTTTTTTACTAACATAAAAAGTGTTGTCTAGCTAGCAGGGCAATAATCAATACTTTATTGAGAAGGTTAGCTCTTCGTCTAAATATCTAATCTATAAATCGTCATTTTTTCCGACACAATCGGTTAAAAAGCATACAATTGTATGTGAACGTTTGTACAAAAACCATCGTGTTAAATCAGTTCTTATACCTGACTGACAACGCCGATCTTTAGCTTTTTTTTTTACTTTGTAAAATAAAAAGATTAGTTCTTACTATCAAAGAAATTAAATATGCAAGAGAAATAGGTCGAAAAGATTAATAATAATTTATTTATTCCTAAGTTATAAATCTTAACTACATCACTTTCTAAACCAAGAAAATAGATAATCTTCCTGCATTATTCCGTACTTAGATTTATTTTTCATGAAAATAGTCGAATCTATGATTTTCGTTCAAATCCATAAGGGGCGCTTGTTTTGTATAGATGATTTATGATCTTATTTTCAACTAAAATACTTAACACTCAGTATACAATTTTCAGAAATGTCATGATTAAGAACGGTTCTAGTCATTTTATACAAGATTTCACATGATTTAACAAATTTAAAACATTTTTTTTAATTTTTACTAAATTCTAAACACTCAGTATACACTTTTAAGAAAATATGACGATTTGCGACTGTTTTAGTCATTTTTTACAAAGTTACACAGGGCTTAATAACGTTAAAACATTTTTTTTAATTTTTTACTAAATTCTAAACACTCAGTATACAATTTTCAGAAATGCCATGATTAAGAACGGTTCTAGTCATTTTATACAAGATTTCGCATGATTTAACAAATTTAAAACATTTTTTTTAATTTTTACTAAATTCTAAACACTCAGTATACACTTTTAAGAAAATAGGACGATTTGCGACTGTTTTAGTCATTTTTTACAAAGTTTCACAGGGCTTAATAACGTTAAAACATTTTTTTTAATTTTTTACTAAATTCTAAACACTCAGTATACAATTTTCAGAAATGTCATGATTAAGAACGGTTCTAGTCATTTTATACAAGATTTCACATGATTTAACAAATTTAAAACATTTTTTTTAATTTTTACTAAATTCTAAACACTCAGTATACACTTTTAAGAAAATAGGACGATTTGCGACTGTTTTAGTCATTTTTTACAAAGTTTCACAGGGCTTAATAACGTTAAAACATTTTTTTTTAATTTTTTACTAAATTCTAAACACTCAGTATACAATTTTCAGAAATGCCATGATTAAGAACGGTTCTAGTCATTTTATACAAGATTTCGCATGATTTAACAAATTTAAAACATTTTTTTTAATTTTTACTAAATTCTAAACACTCAGTATACACTTTTAAGAAAATAGGACGATTTGCGACTGTTTTAGTCATTTTTTACAAAGTTTCACAGGGCTTAATAACGTTAAAACATTTTTTTTAATTTTTTACTAAATTCTAAACACTCAGTATACAATTTTCAGAAATGTCATGATTAAGAACGGTTCTAGTCATTTTATACAAGATTTCACATGATTTAACAAATTTAAAACATTTTTTTTAATTTTTACTAAATTCTAAACACTCAGTATACACTTTTAAGAAAATAGGACGATTTGCGACTGTTTTAGTCATTTTTTACAAAGTTTCACAGGGCTTAATAACGTTAAAACATTTTTTTTAATTTTTTACTAAATTCTAAACACTCAGTATACAATTTTCAGAAATGCCATGATTAAGAACGGTTCTAGTCATTTTATACAAGATTTCGCATGATTTAACAAATTTAAAACATTTTTTTTTAATTTTTACTAAATTCTAAACACTCAGTATACACTTTTAAGAAAATAGGACGATTTGCGACTGTTTTAGTCATTTTTTACAAAGTTTCACAGGGCTTAATAACGTTAAAACATTTTTTTTAATTTTTTACTAAATTCTAAACACTCAGTAAACAATTTTCAGAAATGACATGATTAAGAACGGTTCTAGTCATTTTATACAAGATTTCACATGATTTAACAAATTTAAAACATTTTTTTAATTTTTACTAAATTCTAAACACTCAGTATATCATTTTCAGAAAATAATACAATTCTGTACAGTTTTACAAATTTTCACAGGTCTTAATAACATTAAAACATTTTTTTAATTTTTTACTAAATTCTAAACACTCAGTATACAATTTTCAGAAATGACACGATTTAGAACAGTTTTTACAGATATTTACAAAGTCTTAATAACATTATATTAATAATTATCTAACATAATGTATACAATTTCAAGAAATAGTAGATTTTTAATCCATGTACAAAATTCAAGAATCTAAAATACAATTAAATGTAGGCTTTTTTAATTGGCATCTCAGGCAAATTATTTCCCCCAAAATTATCTAAAAAAGATATACCAAAAACATTCTAAAGCGGTTTTTTTACCTCTATAAGTATGCAGGCCGATCCGACCCTTGTCGGTTTTATTACCCGCATAAATTAACACAGTAGAGGAATATGGACAGAGTTCTGGGGCAGCGGCGTTTCACTAAAGCTTTGGTTTCCTACAAAGCGGTACCGCAAAAGAGTGGCCGTAATTTGACGGCGAGCTTTGCCGCGACAAAGCGTGTATGTACTTGCAAATCGGAGTGTGTTCCTCCAGAGCGTTCGGCGCAAAAAATACGGCACCGTATTTTCTGAAGCGGACGCTCTGTACGTTGGGATAGTGCAAGCGCGATTTTTGACGGTGCGCCAGTGTAGTGATTGTATGTTTTAATTATAATATTTGGAAATTAATTGGTCTAGCGAACAAGATAAAATTTTAATCGAGTTTTTTTTACTATATCGCTTTAACAGCGGCGTTTCACTAAGGTTAAATCATAAAAAGTCGGGTTTTATCTCGGGTCAGATCATAAATATTCAGGTTCAAGTTAGGGTTAGATAAGAAGCCGCCTCATGAAAGCATCCGGGTTAGGTCGTAAAAAGTCGGGTTTTATCTCGGGTCAGTTCATAAATATTAAGGATCAAGTTAGGGTTAGATGAGAAGCCGCCTCGCGAAAGCATCCGGGTTAGGTCGTAAAAAGTCGGGTTTAATTTCGGGTTATTTTGTAAACAGCACCACCGAACCACCCGGGTTAGGTCATAAAACGCACCACCGAACCACCCGGGTTAGATCATAAAACGCACCACCGAACCACCCGGGTTAGATCGTAAAACGCACCACCGAACCACCCGGGTTAGTTGCACCACCAGCACCACCAGCACCACCTGGCCTCGCTCTCTCCGTTTTCCTCTACTCACTTTACCTAATATATTTTTTTTCCGCAAGCCATACGACTAACACTTTCTGAGATACGGCCGACAGCCATTCTTAGTGGGACACCCGGTACAACCGCCTAGCTTGTAATGAATTGCCATCAGCCGTAATTCATGATAGAGGACTTCACTAATAAAAGTTTAACCATGGGTGTGCACTGTGAGTTTAACTATTAAAAACAGAATATACCCGTCGAACAGCAAAACGTCAATCAGTCTCAAGAAATTCGACACATACAAAATGATTAATTACGAGAATGAAATCACGCTTAAACTGATTTACCTAAAAGATACCAATGCATTTTTAAAGAAATTCATACCCGGTAAGCCCAGTGTAGTACGCCATACTTTAATTCGACTACTCAAAATAGTTTTGTCGAAATATTTTCTCGCCTTGTAACTTCGGAACAAAGCAGATTTCAAAAATCATCAAAAGACAAAATATTCCTAGAATAGTTCAGGGTATAACCCATTCATCTCTTGCCCTATATTCAATAAACACCCTACCCTGTATATAGTCTTACTACAGTCTCACAAAAAATTCATATCATAAAGAACTTTAAACAGTATTCCTGAGAAAATTAACTTTCTAAGAATTTATATTAAAATACTGCATAACTTACCGAGCGGAACATAACATTCTTTATAAAACTTATCCCCCAGGATATGTAAAAGCAAGCCCATCATAGCCTGGGGAAACTCAGCCATCAAAAATAATAGCAGCACTGCGAGTAACATCTTCGTAGTTCGGTTAAACTGCTTTTCCTTGTCCATATGTTTCGAATTTGACTTTTTCGTTAACAATCGTGTCTCCTTACCGCCAGAATGTAACGCTTTCTTTCTTTGCTTGGCTTTAAACAGTTCTATTATTAAAAGTATGGAAAGAATCACTAAAAGGATGCAGGGGATCAGTTTCAATACCACTCCATACACGTAAAAACTGATATCCTTGAAAATACTGTTTCGATAGCCAGTCAGGTATAAAGTCATGTTTTTTAAATCAGTTTGATTAGTTTTGTTGAACACGATTTGGCCGCTTGGTGTTTCAAAAGCACTTGAAACGTTAATTTTCATCGACAAAAGGAGCGGAATGCACACAAAACCACACGAGACATAGGTAAATAGGATTGTGTATTTAGTTCGTGTTTCATTGCACCACTTTTGGTTGTTTTGGGGAAATTTAACCGCTATATATCGCCACACTGCCAGTATTATTGCCAAGCAACAAGATATAAAATGGAAGGCATTAGTAAAAACAGCGTGAAATATGATAAACGATGCGAAATTGTACGTATAATATGACGTCCCCTTGTCTTGCAGGTACGAAAATGGCATGTACTCCAACATCACGGTGACATCTGCCGTAGCCAGGGCCGTCAGGATGAAATTTGTGGGCGACCTCATTTGTTTCGTGCTCAAGATAAATATGTTGAAAATGTTCAGGACTGAGCCTAGCACGCAGATTATAAAGCTCAGGTAAATGTGGCAGCTGCGAAAGTCCTTGCTAAACTGTTTTAGGTCACAAAACATTATTTTGTCGCTTGAATTCATTGTTGCGTATGTTCTCGGGGGTTTCGTCTAATAATTGGTCATCATCTACTCTCTGGATGCATCTTTGGAAGATGTTCTCTAAAAATAAAAAAAAAAAATAGTTTAGTAAATCGAAATATACACAGAGCCGGACTGGGTGCCGCGGGCCCACAGCCACAGCACGACGCTTGATCGGGAAGTCGCATTCAGCGATTCAACAAACATTACCTAAAATTATTACCTAAAAATAGATACCAGGCCTAAATATTGTTGTAATAATCATAATAATAATAATACACTGTTAGAAATCCTGACCGTGTAAATCAAAAAGTCACATAGTCAATTTGAATGAATCAAAACTAACTTAAAATAGAAAGTTATTTTAACTCTTTTATGTATAGTAAAAATCAATCAACAAGAGTTGTTCTAACATAATAATGAGTTAAAATTAACAGGCAATAACTGTGTCACTCAAGTAAATATAATTACAAGATACATTGGTTAAATGTATAATCGTATTGATTCCTCTTTTAGTTATAAATTTACCCAAGAAAAGATTTAATAGGAAATGTTTTTGAAAGTTATTTCAACATAAAATAGAACTAATAGAAGCAATATTTACTGTGACCACTACTCATTGTATAAAATCAACATATTAGTAATAGTAAAATATGCTTCTATTAACTATTTGTTTAGTAAAATTTGCATTTGTAGAGAGTAAATCTAAATATTTTTTAGGTTAATCAAAAAACGCGCGTGTCCTCACCAGGAACGGCTATTTCGGGAACTCGGCTCCGCGACGTTGCCAAATATACGTCGTAATTAGAAATAATAATTATAGACTTTATTGGTTAAACAGGCGCTAACACGGCATCTAATCCATCTTTTTGGTTCCAATTCGGTATATGCTAGATATAAAAAAATTGTAATAATTATAGACTTATATTGGTTAAACAGCGCTAACACGGCATCTAATCCACCTTTTTGGTTCCAATTCGGTATATGCTAGATATAAAAAAATTGTAATAATTATAGACTTATATTGGTTAAACAGCGCTAACACGGCATCTAATCCACCTTTTTGGTTCCAATTCGCCTTTTTCAAGTTCACCGGCCAATTATTTACCAGCCCTTTTTGAGTCGATCTACTTAAAAAAAAAATAAAAGAGTTATAAAAAACTTAAAAAAAGTCAGCCAGGCGGCCGATATACATGGCCTAGGTAAAAGGAAGCAGACACTAACTCACTGCGCACTGTTCACACACGTACCGGCAAGTGCCATGACGAGGTGTTAAGGGCATTAATTCACCAATGGCGATAAAATAGTTTAAAAACTACCATACTTTTATTTAATAACAGTTGACAGGTATGGAAAAGTTGCAAAAAACCCGGTCAGATTGGCTATCACAGCTCATATTGCGTTCGCCTATAGCGGACAATCGTAAATGCAAGGATTATTCCTTTCCGCTGTGGGCGGAGCGAGGCAACAGTTTTGGGGGGCGTGTCTAAGTCTGGGGCGGTCGGTGTCTGGTTAGTCCATCCCACCGCCGTTTGTCGTCTCTGTACTGTGAGTTTTCAGCGGATTCCAGACTGCAAAATCGCCAAACGACCCGGTGATGCTGGAAGCCTAGCGATTTCCACATTCTTTCGTCCGCATTAGTTTATTTTTGTCTGTTTGTACGTTTTATGTTATTTTATGTCATATATTTGCGTGTTGTTTGTTTGTTTTGTATTTTGTCGTTGTTATTGTATGTTTGGCGGCGGGATGTTGTAAATTGATAGTCGGTAATAGAGTGGTTTGTGTGTTGTATGTTCGTCATTTATGGCTCGATCGTCTGTCTGTAATGTTTCTGGTTAATGGTGATCCGTCTAGTTTGTATGTATAAAATTTGTCTGAAATGTTTCGTATGTGAGTAATTATGTCGTCTATCGCTGCCATATGGTGCAGGTCTGCGACCGTAACGTATCTATTCGATGACGTCACGCATCGCAGGATCTTATTTTCCAACCTCAGCAAACGTTGTTGCTGAGTGTTGGAAGCACTGCACCATACGGGAGCTCCGTAAGTCAGTACTGGTCTTATTATTTGTTTGTAAATAAGTAGTTTGTTTGTCGGTGAGAGATGGGAATTTTTGGAGATGATGGAGTAAAGGCAATGCATTGTTGCAAAGCCTTTTTTGAGGGTTTCGGAAATGTGAGGCTTGAAGGTAAGTCGTTCGTCAATAGTGAGTCCTAAGTATTTAAATCGTCTTTGTGGAGTAATTTGTACGTCATTTATTTTTAGAGGTATAAAAATTCGGTTGATTGTAAATTTCTTTGTCAGAGTTGCACACACTGTTTTACTAGGGTTAACCGCTATCTTCCATCTTTTGAAGTACGGGTCCAATATGTTAATATGCGACTGAACCTGCCGCTTAGCAGCTTCCGCATCAAATGATTGTGCGTAGATTAGTGCATCGTCCGCATACAATATCAGTTTTGTGAGGGGGTACCTCGGAAAATCGGCTGTATAGAGGTTGTAAACTTGTGGTGACAGCATGGTTCCCTGAGGGACCCCCGCATTAACCACCCTTGCATCGTCTAATGCACCCTCTACTCTGACAAAAAATGTCCTGTTTTGTAGAGTTTTAAGTAAAGTAATTAGGTACATCGGAAAATTGTGAATAGTCATGAGTTTAAAAAGTAGTCCGTCGTGCCAGACAGTGTCAAAAGCTCGACTGACGTCCAGGGACAATAGTACGGTGTTTTGTCCTGTATTGAATTTGTTTTTGACGTCAGTCAATACTTTTGTCACTGCCTGAACTGTACTGTGTTGTGCTCGAAAGCCAAATTGTTCGTTCGGTATTTTGTCGAGTAGTTTTTGTTTTTTGAGTTTTAGTAAAATTGTTTTTTTCTGTAATTTTGGATAACGTGTTTGTAAGTGCGATCGGTCTGTAGCTGTTCGGTAATTTGGGGTTTTTGTGTGGTTTTAATAATGGTATGATGATTGCCTCCCTCCACCTCACAGGGAAGTGTTGGAGAGTAAATATTGCGTTTATAATATATAAAAGTTGCACAAATGCCCTTCTAGGTAAGTTTTTAATAAGTATGTTAGGAAGCCCGTCAGGCCCAGGGGCTTTTTTGAGAGGGATAAATCGAATTATCTCTCTCAATTCCCTGGACGTGACGAGCAATTTGGATAGGGCGGTGGGGGGGATCGGATATTTTTGTCTCGTAACGTTTGTCATTCTATTTGTTATGTGATTTTGTTCAGTTTCAGTGTTGTCGGGAGATGTGCAGACTGCAGCGAGTGCATTCGCTATGCAGTCTGCTTTCTCCTTGTTTGTCTGTGCGTTCTGTTGACCAGTCATAGTCGGTATTTTATTAAATTTTCGTTTGAGGCGCTTGGTCAAGCGCCACAGTGACGAGTCCTGTGCTGTAAGTCCTGTCAAAGTGTCATTCCAAACTTGGTTTTTGTATTGGTTAATTCTGTCTCGTATTGTGTGTTGTAATTCTGTCATTCTGTGTTTGTCAATAGGTCTTCTTGTCCTTTGCCAAATTTTGCGTTGTCGGTTTTCAAAATTTAATTAAGTCGAGTGTGTCTTGTGGAAGTCTGTCCTCTTTATGTTTGATTTTAATTTTTGTGCCAATTTGTCTATGTATTTGTTGTATGTTTGTTGTTAATTTAGTCACTTCTTGTTCAAGTGTTTGTATGTCATTTATGTTATTATTTATTGTAATTTTGTCGTCTAAAAGTCGTCTGTACGTGTTCCAGTTTATGTTTTTTAATAAAATTGTTTCTGTCGGGGATTCGAAGGACATTTGTGAATGCCATTCAATTAATACTGGTAGGTGGTTTGAATTAAGTTCATTCAAAACAGTCGCCTCGGACAAGCCTGTGAGTTTTTTATTTATATAAAAGTCGATAAATGTGGGCGTTCCGCCGTTCATAGGAAAGTGTGTGGGCGTGTCCGAGGCGACTATTTGGATATTATTATTGAGAATAAAGTCGAATATGAGATTTCCATGCCTATTATTTCGATGATTTTTCCACATGTTGTGTCTTGCATTTAGATCGCCCGCCATAAGAACCTGGCCATGACTGGCGAAAAATGGCTTAATGTCAATGTTTTGCAGGCGGGTGCGGGGTGGGGCGTATGCCGCGCTCATAACCACTCCATTCCTCAATTTAATCGAAACATGCTCGACTGTACTAATATAGTTTTCAATTTGCATGTGAGGAACGGAGTGTTTAATGAGTATGGCAACGCCACCCCCACGCACATTCCTGTCAGCTCTATGTATTGCATAATTACGTATTTTAATTGAGTCATTTTCCGTCAGTTTGGTTTCGGTGACAAACGCAACGTCGACCCGGTTTTCTGTTAAGAAGGAGATCAACTCTCCTAGTTTGCTTTTTAAACCATTTGCATTCCAATTTAGTAATTTTAAACACCTGAAAACTATCTAAAACGAAAAGTATGGAAAGTTTGCGAAAATTCGATAAGTTTAAATGGTATTAATGTTTCATTCAGAATCGATCCCGGGACCTATGGTACCACACCCAGATGTTATATCCACAGAACCACTGAATTGCTTACTAGTTTCAGTTAATCTAGTAACTAAAAGCCGAAAGGAGCCGAGACAGGTGACAGACTCGCGCATGCGCAATTTTAGGATTTCAGTTTGGTATTTAGGCGCTCGTTAATGTTACACGACGTATATTTGCCAACGTCGCGGAGCCGAGTTCCCGAAATAGCCGTTCCTGTCCTCACCACCCAGTGTATTCCGTCCGCCGTCTTGTCTACCCTGCAGCCAGGAGGAATAGATAGGCGTTTTTATCATATTTTGACCAGTGGCTATTTTTCAATAAATCTTTTAGTTTTAACGTACAGGGTGTCCAGTTTTTGATGGTTTTCTCCGTTATTAGTAAAGATAGAAGGATACGGTTTTCGCAGCACTTACTTTTTTGTAAAACAAAAGATGCCGCAATCAGAATTTTTCTAGTCCTCCTTGTTTTTGATATACGGGATGTTTTTGTCAACTTTACATTTTGGGACCCCCCATATTTAGGTTACCCTGTAGCTCATCAAAGAGAAAACAAATGTTCTTTTGTAGTTTTTTACGTAGAATCCAGTAACGTACTCAGATTCTTCCAGCGTTCAATGGTTTTCGAGAAAAAAAAAAACTTGCTTTTTTTTTAAATGGGTAATTAAGTGTATAACAAGCTCCCAGAAATACATAATACCTTGTTTATATTTTCCATATAAAGCACGAAATGTACGTTTTTATTGAAAAAAATATACATTTTTTAGCAGGCCATAATTAGGGTATTTAAAGAAAACTATTACTGGTATGATAATCACTATAATTACTGCAAAAGAAATATATTTTGGACTCCTTTATCTAATTAGCACTTATATTTCAGTAAAAATAATAACATTGCTTCCTAATATAAAACATGAAACGTTAAAGCCACTGCCAAACCTGTCTTGCCGTTCGAGTGGAAATATTACATGCTGATTTTCCTGAGACCAAAACCTCGTATTGTGCCGATTAAATATACCAGCACTGGTAAAATGAGCCTCATCGGACCGTATAACAGTTCTTTGAAAAAGATTTTTCCTCTTGATATTTTGTAAATGCCAATTACAGAACTCTATACGGCACTGTATATCACCAGGATGTAGGTTTCATACTAGGTGAAATTTATATGGCTTAGAAAACGAACCGTGTTTAATTAAATTTGATTTCATCCTTTGAAAAATTCTTTTATCCGGCTGTCGTCTTTCGGGATATCTAAAAGTAATTTAAGAAATTTAATAAATCTTCATAGAGATACTACAAAAAAGCGTATATCTGCGTATTGAAATACACTTCTAATGCTTCATTTGCATTTTCATTACAATGGACATAACAAACGAGCATGTCGTATTTTTCATTATTTTCAAAGTTTACATTTTCTGCATAATTAGGACAAACTGTTTTTTTACCATTACCTAGATATTTTAAAACAACTTAGAGTACCAGAATACTCTGACAGAAACTAAAGAAGTTTTTAATATGACATAAATGACTGTGTTCTTTTCTTTTTTTAAATACCCGTCATGGCCCACTAACAAAAAATGTATATATTTTCAATAAAACGTAAATTTCATGCTTAATATTAAAAATAAAAATAAGGTATTATATACTTCTGAGAAGCATGTTATAAACTAAATTATATTATTAAAAATATATACAGTGACCCATTTAAAAAAAAGCAAGTTTGTTTTCTTTCTCGGAAACTATTGAACGCAGAAAAAATCTGAACATGTCACTGCATTCTACGTAAAAGACTACAAGAAGAACATTTGTTTCCTCTTTGATAAGCTACAGGGTAACCTAAATATGGGCAGGGGCGGTCATATCAACATTTTGAGGGGGGGCCATGCAGTGCGGCTCATGCCAATTTAGAGAGGCGGTGGCAGGAAAAGGGTTAGCGCCGTAGGCGAAAAATTTTTGGGTGCCACGCCCTTTTTTGTTGATGATTCTTGGTTTTCAAGTAGGAAAAATACGCAAAAAAAGGCTAAGTAAATTTTAAGAAAATTATAGATACCTATATTATATTATACCTACTTACTTAATTATTTTTATTAATATTTTTTGCGTTTAAATATTTTTAAAAAATTAATGGTTTGACACGATTGGTCAATTTATGGAGGCAGGGCTTTTATAATGTAAATCGACGCCAAGGGGGGGGGCAAGGCCCCCCCCGTATGGCCGCCCCTGAATATGGGGGGTGTCCCAAAAGGCAAACTTTTCAAAAACATCCCGTACATCAAAAACAAGGAGGACTAGAAAAATTCTGATTGCAGCATCTTTTGTTTCACAAGAAAGTAGCACATGCTGCCAAAACCGTATCTTTTTATCTAGATACCCCGTAAAACCATCGAAAACTGGACACCCTGTACATTTTTGGTGGTAATCTAATATTTATTTACTTTATTTTAAAATACATACTTATTGTTTAGATTTGTTATTTCTTTATATGTATTACTTACTAAATGATATGTAGGTTAGCGTCAAAAGTAGCTATTTATAAATACTTTTAAATGCATCAAATAAATACTTAATTTATGGATTTAAATGTATTTCTTGTATTTATATACAGGGTGACAATTTAAAAACTTGAAATGGATATATCTTAGGAACGAAAAACTGAAGAAAAAAACGCAAAAAACAGTTTCTATAAAACGAAGGGGGAACAAAAACAAGCGTATTATCCCACCCTTATCTGCAACCCCTTGGACAGGGTGAGATTCACCCTAAAATCTTAAATAGAAAGGGGGGTCGAGTGATACATCATTTTGAAGCTCTTGAAAAATGCTTTCCAATGGTACCATGGAAAGCTACATTTCAGGAAATTCTTCTCTGTTTATTAAGGAAAACAACAAATAAAAACACAATTTTGAAATTTTTTATTATTATTTAATTAAATGTTCAAAATGATTTCCGTTGTTTTGAAGACAATAATAAAGCCTACTTTCAAATTCTTCACGTACATTTGCAAATGTTTCTCTGGATATAGCACGGCATTCCTGAACTATTCTATGCTGAAGTTGCTCTAGTGACTCAGGTTGCGTTCTAAAAACCACAGATTTTAGGTGACTCCACAACAAGAAGTCAAGAGGTGTTAGGTCCGGGGATCTAGGTGGCCATTCAACAGGACCTCTTCTTCCAATCCACTGGTTGGGATAATTATCATCCAACCACTGCCTAACGGGAACTACATAATGCGGAGGTGCTCCATTCTGTTGGAAATGTAGTAAGCGTTCTTCTAAAGATAAATTTCCGAGTATGTCCCTCTAATTTTCTAATTCTCGCACTATTAGTGGTTCGATAGACCTCTGTAGCATTTCAGCATACCTGTCGCCATTTAAATTTCCTTGTATAAATATTGGGCCGATAATACCATCTCCCAATATACCAGCCCAAACATTAATTTTCTGGGGGTACTGGCTATGCCCTTCTCTAAATACGTGGGGGTTCTCGTCATTCCAGTAAGACAGTTTTGCTTATTAACATGCCATCTAAATAAAAGGTACACTCATCACTGAAGCAAATATTTTTAACTAGTCGAGGTTCTGCCGTAATTCTATCTGTCATTATTTCACAAAACTGAATTCTTCTGTCCGGGTTGTCGTCACAAAGTTCTTGCAGTATGTGCAGTTTATAGGGATAAAACTTATGAAATTTAAGTACCTTTCTTATGGATTCACGAGATAATCCAGTTGCTACAGCTGCTTTACGAGTTGATAAAGTTTAATTCATTGCAAACTGCCCCAGAATTTCAATTTGCGCTGCTTCGTCGGCTAGTCTCGGTTGATTTCTCTTTTTATTCGCGACAGAACCAGTTTCTTCAAATTTGGCTACTAGTTGGCGAACATACTCCGGGCTTACATTGTGACCTGGATGCCTTTCGTTAAAACGTTGAGCTGTCCTTAAGAAACATTGATCCTGGGAACCATAAATGAAAACAATTTCTACACGTTCAGCTGTGCTGTACACCATTGTTAAAGATAAGAGGTGCTGCCTTTCGTTTAAACTGAAACGAAAGTCAACTGTTCTTAAAATAATAATACTAGTAAAAGTTACTTTTAAAGTAAATTCTGTGATAATAAAATGCGAATATTTATAAACAAATTTTTTTTTTCGACAAAAAAACCATAGCAAATAAACCAAAACAAAATACCTAGGCTTAAAATGTTTAGAATTCTTAAGAGATATCTCTTAATATGCCAGGATAATGGTCGCAATCATTTTGAACATTTAATTAAATAATAATAAAAAATTTCAAAATTGTGTTTTCATTTGTTGTTTTCCTTAATAAACAGAGAAGAATTTCCTGAAATGTAGCTATCTATGATACCATTGGAAAGCATTTGTCAAGAGCTTCAAAATGATGTATCACTCGACCCCCCTTTCTATTTAAGATTTTAGGGTGTATCCCACCCTGTCCAAGGGGTTGCAGATAAGTGTGGGATAATACGCTTGTTTTTGTTCCCCCTTCGTTTTATAGAAACTGTTTTTTGCGTTTTTTTCTTCAGTTTTTCGTTCCTAAGATATGGCCATTTCAAGTTTTTAAATTGTCACATTGTATATTTAAATGCTTTTAAATTTCATGCAAATTTCATGTATGTATTTGTTTCTATTTATGTGTATTTATTCGTATTTATTTGTATTTATTTATAGTAATTTGTGTTTCTGAGTATTTATATGTATTCATTTGTATTTGAATGTATTTATTTGTATTTAAATGTGTATATGTATTTACATGTATTTATATAAATACATTTCGACAACTTTCACACCAATTTAAGCAGTGTCGCACCCCTAGGTAGGTGTGTAGGTACCTGTTTATATCAATCTGTAGGTACACCTAAAGAAGTATTATCAATTAAAAATATTTCATGTGTTATAACGGAATATATGTTACAAAAAATTAGTTTCTAAGATAAGCTAAATAGTCCAAAATATACATTTTCTTTTATTCAAAACAGAATATTTCTTTACGAATATAGTTTCAATTGGTAAAATTTTATGATAACGAAATTGTCGATTCGCGTTTATATAAATTGGACTTAAGTTTATATTTAACTTACTAATTTTCAATACATATATTTATATTTTATAGTCAAAAGTTTGGATGTTTTTGTTTTGATAACCTGATGGAATCACAAATAAAAATGCAAGTAAGTACTGAAATTTTACGATAATTAATTGTTAGAAATATTTTGTGGTTTATTATAAGAAGTACCTAGTAATTTTTGCTATAAAACTTTGTTTGCGTTACAATTTACATTTTAAAGTTGTATTTCAACTTTATCATTTTTGGAGAAATGAATGAGTAAGTACTATAGTTATTTAAGTTGCATTAACGAAAATGTTTTTAGATGCTTTAGTTCCTTTAGGTTAAATAATTCATAGTGATTTTTCACTTTTCTAAATCCAAATTGTGAACTGGTCCATTTTGTTCTCGACAATTGAACTTATTATTTTGCGTATGTTAAACTAATACTTAAAAGTAGACATTTCAAATGAGTACGAAAATCAAAATAAATAAAGTATAAAAGTTAAATCTATTCAAGGCGAGGTGCTAACGTGATTAAGAAACAGTAATATTAAGTACAAACAGAGTAAAAGTTATTGCAGAAATGAGTACCTATCGCAGTTAGTTAACATGCTTTTTGTTAACTCACTTGAAAAATGTGATTTATATAATAAGTTAACGTTTACATAAATGAAGTGTTAAGTTTATTAACTTAGTAGGTAGTTAGTTTTACTGTACAATAATGTCAAATTAATGTTAAAATAATGACATATTTTATCAGTTACTATTTGACTTAAACGTTATGAGTTAGGTTGACAAAAAAAACGGGAGTGGACCTCCTGGGACTTTAACGAAACAGTAAATTTGATTGCTCTCTTCTAACAGTGTGCAGAATATACTATTAAAAGTAATAATAATATTAACTGAACAAAGAAACAGTAAGCACATTTCCCTCGTATATGCACAGAAATGTTGCACAAGTTTAAAGCGGACGAACTGTGGGACTTAATGACGTCACATCCTCCCGATTGATTTTGATCTCGTATATTTCGAAAACTGCTTATTCGACCAAACGAACCCATTCTTCTATGAGAATATAGCGATGGCCATACACACTTTGTGCTTCAGGAGCAAGTGACCTGCATTGACCGTAAATCAATAACATTATCTACATTTTCTTCGTTAGTGTATTGAACCATTCTCCTAGATTATCAGTTCATATTAATGGCAACGTCATAAGTATAATAAATATGTCATAATCTGCAGAGATGTTTCACTTACGTTGGGAAAGGTAAACGATTTCCTTTCGGAGACATAGGTTTGTTCAGATTTTTAAATTAGGATAATCCTTTGATTTCTTTCCTATATCGACCATTACCAATTTAGTATTGTTCGTATAAATTTTGATTACTATTCGGCAAAAGCTTTATTTGTTCGTGTGTCGTGCTTGTTTATTCTACGATTCTTAGTGCTGCTTGCGTTGGCGCCTTCGCCTTTTTTTCCGAGATGGTGCTGAAGGTGTTTCTCCACTATTTCTAATGCCTCCCTACTGATGATTGCATGGGCTAGCCAATAGGAAGCCAGTCCTTTGGTAGTTTGTATGTCCAGTCAGGTCTGTCTCTGGTATGTGATTGCGTTATAAGTTCTTTGGTCGAAATGTACGTCTGTAATAGTCGGCTATAAGTAATTTTCAAAAATAATTCGTTAATTGTCGGTATACGAAGTCGTCGTTCAGAACACGATTTATTGTGTACCTCGTGATATTTGCGCTCAATTTGAGCGCTCTGTTCTTACCTGAAACTTATTCACAGGGGTATGAAGATTTTGGTTGGGCTTCCGCCAACTATGGGCAAGGGGTCGTATCCACCCGGTTGCACCGGTAAGGTAACGGGGTTAATTCATGCTGTCGTACCAAATAAAACCCAACTTGACTGCTGCTATCTCTATCTATTAATACAGTGTGTGTATAAAGTTTGGAACGGCTTAATAACATCACAATTTATTGGCCGATTTAAACCAAATTTGGTACAGTTATGTAAGAGGATCTTACGCACCGAATGACGATATTGGCGTTGTTGTCAGCTTTTTAGTTTGTCTGGAATTCGAACGAATTTTATATTTTTAAATGTAACTCCCTGTATATTTTTTCATTTAAATTTGTTACACTTTTGGTTTAACATACTTTGTTCCTAATATCAGTAGTTTTCGAAATAACGACGTGTCTTGAAAATATCAACAAATTGTGTTTTATTTATTAATAAATAAAACAACAGTTTTGATGTAAAGTTATAAAAGCTGTCATTTTTACATGCAAAAATGTCTTTAACTGAAAGTGAAAGAATTACAATAATTCTTATGATGAGAAGATATGGCAATAGGGTCAGGTCTTACGAAGAGGTTAAAAATCTATTTAATGACGCATATCCAAACCAAAATCCAATTTCAAAAGAAACTGTTTTAAAAGCTGTCCGACGGTCTGAAGAAACTGGAAATTGTTAATTGAGATAGGCGACAATCAGGACGACCAGCAGTAGTGGATGAAGAGAAAAGTTTAGGAATTTTACAACATGTTGTTGAAACCCCTGTTTCTTCATTAAGAAAAATTTCTGAAGTAAGTGACGTCTGCTTCAAATCGGTCCAAATGTTTTAATAAAACATAAATATCACGCTTTCAAAATACATGTAGTTCAAGAGTTATCAGAAGATGATTATGTGCGAAGAATTGAATTTTGTGATATTATGATGTCAAGGTTTGAGCAAAATAACCAGTTTTTAAAATTTTTATTAAAATTATAGTATTTTCGGACGAAGCAACATTTATGTTAAATGGTAGAGTCAATAGACACAACCGTAGGTTTGAATGAAAATCCCCACTAGATGAGAGAAGGTCATACGCCCTGGAAAATTGAATGTGTGGGCTGGGCTTCTGGGTAACCACAAGATCGGTCCATTTTTTATTGATGAAAATTTTACACCACAAGTTTACCTTGAGCTCTTGGAAACGCAAATAGTGCCTACTATACGAAATGTGATGTGACCAAATTATACGAGTACATTATTCCAACAGGACGGAGCTCCTCCCCATTTTGGTCGAAACGTGTGCAAATTATTGAACAACGATTTTCCGAATAGGTGGATTGGTAGAGGGGATACAATTGATGGCCACCTAGGTCCCCTGATTTGTCGCCTAGCGAATACTTTTTATTGGGACACTTGAAAAACAGAGTTTCTACCACAAAACCTCAAGATTTGGCCGATTTGCAGCGTCGAATTTTGGATGAATTTGAATGAATAACGCCAGAAATGATTTACAACACAATTGAGAAATTTTATTTTCAATTAGCACACTGTCAAGCTGTACAGGGAAAACAGTTTGAACATTTAATATAAAAAATATATTTTTTCCAAATTGTACTCGTTATTTCGAAAACTACTGATATTAGGAACAAAATTTGTTATACCAAAAGTGTAAGAAATTGAAAGTAAAAACTATAGATGAAAAAATATACAGGGTGTTACATTTAAAAATATAAAATTCGTTCGAATTCCAGACAAACTAAAAAGCTGGCAACAACGCCAATGTGCGTCAGATCCTCTTACACAACTGTACCAAATTTGGATTAGATCGGCCAATTAATTGTAATGTTATTAAGCCGTTTCCAGACTTTATACACACACTGTATGCGTGCCTTAATAGTGCCTGTCTTTATTACTCCAAGACAGGAGTTCAGAGTAACCCAAGGTTGATTTACTTAGTCTATACATTCAGTTAGTAGTCTGACCATATATGCATATCATTTTAATGAGCTATATCTCTTTCTGATATGTAATATCGGTAAGTAGTGTTGGTCTTAGCTATTCCGAGATCCTGATTTCAAAGTAGCACTGGATTAAACGAATTTAGCAAATTGTCCCTTACGATTTTATTTTTGTCACTTGTCACTTGTCACCATATTTGTTCCCAAGAAATTTTCCTGATTTTTTAATATTTTATTTTTATTGAAATTGTTGCAATTTTTAGGAATATTGTAGCCCTGTGATTTTTAGTATTCCATTCCTTAGGTACCACTTAGGTAACAAGGGCAGGAATTTCCGGATGACAATATTTGTATTAAGTTCATTTACCTATATTCTATTCCTGGAAGTTAGGCACTCCACGTAATATTAGTATATTATTTTTTTCAAATAAGTATTTGGCAAGTTTTGGCTTCAGTGCTTTCATATTAGCAATAGTTTTCTAAAATATCTGGCCTTGCTGCAGCTGCTTCTATCTTACAAAAGAAGAAAAAATGTCAACTTGGAACAGAACACAACCGTGCAGGTATCATCAAACCTCGCATCTTATTCCCTGCTGTAGTTCTTTATTTATTTATGTCTAGTATTTGTGAAATAATGTCATATCCGGTTGAGGATGTAAATGAACTTATGATTTGTGTCCCACCCATCAATAATATCCAAGATGAAGCTGTTGCAGGGCTATCGATAGAAAATATTCTCGTAATCATGTTTTTCGTCATTTCAGGATGCTAGTATTGACCAATCTAAGTATACCTAGTAGTCTGGAACTCAGCGATAGCTATCTAAAATGACGTAGGTACACCTAACTAGAAATGTACGATTTTGTAAGAATATGTTTGCTTGTTCCTATACGAAGGCTGCACAAGGATCAAAATCAAATCATACACTATCGTCATACTGAACAATACTAAAAAATGATACCTAATGAAAGTCTAGCGCATCAAACTGATATTTGCACAGTCCTCGGCTTACTTTGGACGAATACTAAGATCCTCACTATATACAATCATAAATTATTATTGTATAAACTATTTTAAAATATTTACTTTGGTTGCATTCTTATTCATAACAATTTATTTATTCCGTTAATATATCAGTTGTTTTTATAGATTTTTATATGTTTCATTATTTCAATTCTTTAATTTTTAGTATTTTTTACCATCCTCAGGACGCATTTTTATTCATTTTTCGGGATTCAATCTACAAAAATGTAACGAAATGCTTTTTCTGGTAAAAATAACTGTATATAGTACTAAAAATGAAGGAATTTCAAATTTCCCGCTTTCCTCTTACCTTTATTTCGACAGCTACCAGCTTACCTTTGTTTGTTCTGTGAACACTAGCAAATGGCGGTGAAAAACTGTGGTTTGAAATGTCATTCTGTTGTATCTCTCTTTACATAGGAATCGTTCTTTTTAAGTTCTTGATTTCTGTGCTTATTCAGCTCCGCTCTGCTTATCTTACACCACAAAGGATAATAAAAAAAGTCTTAATATTTACTTAAAGTACTTTTAAATGTACTCACTTTCGAAGTCCTTGCAATCAATTTATATTTTTGAAACGTCGAAGGGGTGATGTTATAATTAAAAAGGCAAAGTGATCCTACCTAGCGACGGCATTTTATGAAATCAAAATATGTCCATTCGGTTTCGAAATATAAGCCCTCGGAATGTTAAGTGTATAAATACTGGGACGCAATAACGGTTGGTTCTTAAGAGAGTGAAGGTGTGGATGCAACTGGGGATATACAACTATAATTGGTTTCTCTTTATCACTTCCACTCATTGATCATATCAGAGAAAGTCCGACTTGGATGAAAAAATATGAAATGACTTGTTCAAGAATTATTTCAATAGTCAATCAAATAGAATTTGCTCTGCAGAAACCCCAAAGTTTAAAAATACCTATCGACCGGGCGCAACTGAGAAGTTATTATAAGTAAGAGAATAGTCATAACGTTTACAAAACGTATATAGGGTAAATAAACACTTTAATTTCCTGCTGACAAACATCTGTACCTATTAAGAGCGATCCAGCTTATTATTGCTGATAAAACTGTTGTTCAAAATTTCGGTCTTAAATTATTTACGTTTCGTTCGTTGAAGTTATTTCTGAGATCAAGCATATTATTACAGTCTAATGAAGCACAAAAGGAGAAACAGACTCGAAAGGCTGGAAGTATTCATGCGATTACGACCCTTATATATTTAGTTTGAATCCAAATATTTGGCCTCCTTAATATTTGGATCCTCAGTTCTTAGTCGATAGTATCTGAATATTTTTGGGGTTTGGAAGAGCGTCAAAAGTTATTGAGATATCTAAAGGTTCATGGTTCGGAAAAGTATTCAAAGTTTCTGTTAGGCTACCTTGGCTGTTCTATACACTATATACAGGGTAATATACTGTTGACGGAATATTAGATGTTTATGGGGAACCACTGAAGGGAACGTTCCAAAAATTTGGTAAATGGTACCCTGCTAAAATATTTTTAACAGTGTGGTGTTACAGCTTCTATCAGAAATTAATTGCATTTTTGGTATTTTAAACGGTATAGCCTAAAAACTTATCTTACTTATCTTACAATCTCTATTATTTTCTTAGCAACTTTTCTTATTATAATCCTATACGTTTTCGAGATATTAATTTCCATTTCTTTTTAAATACCACCTTGCAATACCCGAAGGTTTTTTATTTTATTGTCAATTGCTATTATATATATAAAGGTACAGTTTTCTTATATGAATGATGGTATTCTGTATGTCAGTACTGGTCTGATAATTGTCCTGTATATTGAAATTTTCGTCTTGTTTGTGATATTGCTATTTTTACAAATTAACGGGTACACTGCACTCAATTGTCTCTGAGCCTTTGCGACTCTTTCGTCAACGTTTTCGTTCCAGGTAAGTTTCTTATCGAAGACAAGACCAAGATACTTTACTTTGTTTAACCATATAATTGGTTTATTATTAACTCTAACGCTTGTTTCAGGTAGTCTTAGCCTTGCCTTCGAGAAGAATATTGCCTGCGTTTTCTCCTCATTGAGCCTTAATCTCCAGGCTTCAAGCCATTTTTGCAGCACATGTACCTGCTGTTGCAAACTTTCGACCACTCTCCAGGGCACTCCTGAGGTAGCAGTTATTGCAGTATCGTCCGCAAACAAATATAGTTCTGTCTGATTGCTGTGCGGAATGTCTGCTGTGTAAATAATATAAAGAATCGCCGCTAGGGGTGACCCTTGTGGGACCCCTGCTTTGATTTTTCTAATCGTTGAAATTGTATTTTCAGACGATACTGCAAAGGTCCTGTCCTCAAGGTATGATATAATTAGCCTGATAAGGTAATCAGGCATGCCTGCCCTTATTAATTTTAGTACTAGTCCGTCGTGCCAGACTTTGTCAAAAGCTTTAGCAACGTCAAAAAAGACTGCTCCTGTTGACATGCGACGATTAAATCCTCTTAGGATGTTGGAGGCCAGTCGTGTTGTCTGGCGCACCGTGCAAAAAGCTCGAAAACCGAACTGCTCTGGTGGTAATACGTCGTTGTTTAATACAAAATCGGTTATCCGATTTAATATCAATTTTTCAACAACCTTGCCTAAACATGATAGCAGACTTATTGGTCTGTAGCTGGCAGCCAACGTCAGATCTTTCCCAGTTTTCGGAATTAATACCACCTTGGCCCTTTTCCAAGTGTCTGGAAAGCAACCTCTTTCGAGTGTAGCTTGGGCTATGTTTACCAGGTCCATTGCTGTTTTCTCTGGCAAATTTTTGAGCGTCTTGTTCCTTATGCCGTCGAAGCCGGGTGCCTTTTTTGCACCAATATCATGCAGTACGGAGCGACCTTCCTCAACGGATATACGTGGAAAATCCATCACGTTTCTAGGTGTGTTTTTATAGATTTCTATTGTCCTGGAGACTCGCGCATCTCTTTCAGGGTCCGTTGACGGAAACAAGCTGAACTGTTCACTTAGACTATCAGCAAACAGTTCAGCTTTTATCCTAGGATCTGTTGCAGTTTGATTGGTTTGAGGATCTCTGATGTATGACATAGATTTACGTCCTCCCTTTGTCAGGGATCTTGTAAACTTAAAAATTGTGTTATCCTCAACTTTCAGGTTTTCAGTCTTTCTCTGCCATACATCAGATTCCTTTTGTTTCAATAAAGCCCTTATTTTGGCGGTTGCCCTATTTGCCTGAACTTTGATGCGCGGGTCGCCAGTCCTGTATGCTTGCCTTAGTAGCTTATTTTTTTCTTTGATTCGTTGAGCGAGTTCGCCTCCAATGACGCCCCACTTCGAAAATCTGGATGTAGTTGTCATCGAGGATTCAGTCATTGCCGAGTCTATATTTTCAGTGACTTTTCTAACGGCTTCTTTCACTTCTAAGTCAGACTGAATTGGCGCTATGCTTTCGCATTCTTCGAGCTTTCGCCTAAAGACCAACCAGTTTGTTCTGGTCTTAGAAGTAAAGCCATGGCTTCTTTCGGCCTGATTACTGTACTCAACAATAACTGGCCTGTGATCAAAGGTCAACTCTGACAGCACAATAGGCTGTGAGAGCTGACCTGTGTTCTTAATGACAAAAATATCCAGTAATTCCGGCAATGAACCTGTTTGATGGTGTGTAGGTTCCTCCGGCGGCAAAATATGGTAGTTTAAATTAAGTGAATTGTTAAATAGGTGGAGACCTCTTTTATTTTGAGCCCGACAGCCCCAAATTTTATGTTTCGCGTTGAGGTCCCCCCCTATTATTATTATTGGATCATTACGCTCAAAAATTTTTGCTAGACAGCCTTGATCAAAATTGACTGCCGGACCGCAGTAAACAGAACCCAATTTTATCCAACTATGCCTGGTTTTAATTCTTATGAATGTACCTTCTATGTGAGTACAACCTGACAGGCCTGGCACGGCTTGTGCAATGATATTTTTCTTGACAAGAACCATGGCTCCGCCTAAATTTCGGCCTTGTCGATCATCTCTAAAGATGTTGTAGTTAGGGAATGTAAGCCGTTCTCCTTTGAGCCATGTTTCTTGTACAAGAAGTATATCAATGTTATACCTTTCTACAAAATCAATAATTTCAAGCTTTTTGCCTTTAATCCCGTTTATATTGATTGTCGCCAAGCTGAAGAAAGCGATTTCAGTTTGCGTCGTCATTAATGAATATTATTCATTAAAGTCGACATCATGTTTTGTACCTGTTCCTGCATTCTAACTTGAAACTCAGAGAGCAAGGACTGCATTGATTTCTGCAATATTGTTTGCCATGCCTCTGTACCTTTCATGTTTAAATTCGAATTTTGATTTTATTGTTATTTTGGTTTTTATTTTTAATAGAATTGTTATTTTGGGTGCCCCATGTAAAAGTTGATTTGGGTGCTTCTATAATTTAGACGTTTATTTAGCAAAAATCATGATATAAACAAGTATAATATACAGCAAATATACCTAAACGTCCTTGACAGCTGCCGAAATATGCACAAAGTGTACCTATTTGTATGGCAGGTTTTTTTTTTCGCGTCCATTCTTGCGTTCACTAATATCTGCTTTGCTTTTGATTCACAAAATTGTCAATATCTTCACGAGAGATCACTTTTAAAAGCCATTCTGATATTACTTTCTTAAATCTAACAAAACTGTCACAATATATTATTTCCAGTGGGACAATGTTAAACAGTCTCGGGGTCAGGTATAAGAAGCTTCTCTGTCCATATGCCTTCTGACACTTTGGAGTTGCAGCTCTATTTACTGATCTTAAGGTATAATTTACTGCAATGGAGCTTAGACATTCATGTGGTTTTTTAAAAGATCTTAAAATCATTCTATAACAGAAAAGCTGTCTCATATCCATCACACCACTTAAACGGTACAAGGAATCAGTTGGAAAGAGCCTGTTCTTGCCAAAGATTATCTTCAGAAACCACTTTTGCATAATCTCTAAACTTTTAATGTGTGCATTCAGCACACCGCCCCAACCTATAATACCATAACCTATAAAATTGGTTTTATTATTAAATTTTGCTTTAATTTGATCTGGATGATCCTTGCATTCCCTTGAGTTGGAGGCGTGGGCTTCGCCACAGTTAGAACATTTAAGTGCCTGCGGGTTCGGGCACTCTGGCGACATATGATTTTTCGCGCATTTCATACACTTAAAGGGTGCATTACATTTATGCTGGGAGTGCCCGAATAGCTGGCACCTATGGCATTGTGTTACTTGAGGTTTAGTCCTCTGTGCTTCTCCATTAATACGAATATGATCAATTGATTTTAAGTCATAAATTCTCTTTTCTTCCCTAGGCAGAATGACGAGTACCAAAGGCATGGCAGACCCGTCTGCACGTTTCCATCTGATTACCCTCGAGGGAGTGAGGCCCAACTCTTCCAGGTCGGCTTTAACTTTGTCCTCAGACCAGGTCTCAAGTACCCCTCTGAGGACGACATGGAGTTCTTTCTCCTCTGCAAACTTAAACGAATAGTGCAAAATATTTTGCTCCTTAAAGAAGGAAATAATTTTCCTATAGTCATTTGGTGTTGGAGGGTGGAGCTTCACTCCCTCTTTAATTGTTAATGCATTTTCGAAATCGATTTTCCTTTCTTTTAAATATTTAGAGACTTTTGTATATAGTTCTTTATTGCGGAGTACAATTGGTGGCACTCTTATTTTGTATATGTCCCTTGTCTCTTTATTTTGTTCAGTGTCCTTTGTCTGTTCTGTATTTATTTCGTTTTGTATTGTCTGTTTTGTTTTTGGCTTTCGTCTAATTACTTCAAGAAATTCGCTCTCATGAATTTCATTTACTGCCGGCAGTGCCGGAAATTCATCGTTTTGTTTTGTGTTTTGCCTTTTGGCGTCTGAGTTATTGAGCTTGTTAGTCGACTGTCGCTTTCTTTGCTCGTTTATTGTTTTGTAGGTTTGTTGGTCATCGTCTTCGCTGTCCACATTGATTTCTTGTCTCGTTTCAGTCATTTCTATGTCTTCACAAATGTCTATTTTGTCTAAATCTGCTTGTCTTTTGTTGTTAGTCATTTTTGTTTGTTTTATAATTGTTTTTGTCGCGTTTGTCATATGTATAGTGTCATCCAATCTCTTAGACCATACATCATGCTGCTCCTTGAGGGCTGCTGCCCACTTCAGCTCTTGATTTGACGCGCGTTCTTCCATTTCCCGCCTTAGATCACTGGGTAGTGGAGGATTTGCCAGGTGAATGTCATCCTCGTCAGAGGAGAAGTCATGAATTTCGCAGTCTTCCAGGGGGATAGGTGGTTTGGCCGGCTTCGTAGGTAAAGGATTCATCCTTCCTACTATAAACTACTTCTCTAAAACTTATTTTCTGTTTTATCACAATTTTCTTACGTACGTTGTCACTCCTGTCAGGGTGACGTCAAATTATTATTGTGTGCCATCCTATGAATCAACCACCTGCAAATCTTGGGTGAAAATCCCGAGGCAGTAGAGCTTGGATCCGCTGTATGTGAAATGGGTACAGGAGGTTTCTTTTTAGAACTTTCCAAACCGTTTTTGGACTGACTTCAAGCTGCAGTGCAATCTTCCTGGTATACTATTTTAAGGATCTGCTTCTATCGCATCAAGTATAGCTACTTCTAGTTTATGCGTTGTTACAGTTTCTAGTCTTCCACCACCTGTATTTTTATTAAAACTCCCAGTTTCACATAATCTTGCATGTAGCGTTCTAAATGTTTCAGCACATGGGATTACTCTGTTGGGATATCTGTCCTGGTAAATTCCTCCGTGCTTCTTCTGCATTTCCTTTTGCTAATCCATAAATAAAGTGAATGCCAGCCATTTCAGCGATAGTAAAATTGTTCATGATGGAATCACCGCTAATTGACGACTCTGAATTTTACTGATAATATGACAATACTATCACTGTCAGCTGCTCTCCAAAGCAGGTAGGTAGGAACTTCATTTGGAATTGGCAATAATTTGCTATAGATGGCAGATTTTTTTAGGCCAAAAATGTGATAATAGAAGTAAATCTATTGAAACCAGTCGTGCATTTTATCAAAAGGTGGACATTTTGCTCGTTTACTGTAAGGTCGAAATTGTTTATTTTTTATTTTTGGTTGTTATTTTATGTTGTCCATGGATAGCTTTTAGAATGAGTTAAAGTGATTTTTATTTTTTTTTTCTCGCAAACGAAGCCAGATATAAAAAAAATACAAGAGACCAAAAAGTTGTATTTGTAGTTGCTTAATCTGAACAAATAAAGAAAACTAAAAAGCAGTGGCGTACTTTTCTTCTCAATAATAATTGGCTGTGGGGCCCACTGAGACGCCACTGGACCTAATAATTTCAATCTAGTTAGGGCTAAATAAACGCCTTATTACTTTCAAGCAAATCGGTTTAAGGATATCTATGATCGTCTTTTTTTTAAACTACAACGCCCTGTATCTCAGAGACGAAGCAACTCCAAACATATAATGTTCATGGGAACTTTTTTTCTTAAAACGACCATACGTATCACCCTCTGTCGCACCGTAGTTAAAAAACACCCTGTAAAACTTTAGCGAAATTTAATAATATCTCTTCTTCTTCTGCAGAACTATGGGCAATATATTAGTCCCTCGTTTATTGCGTGGAATACCAGGATAATACCGGCAATTGTTTGCAAAAAATTTTTGATAATAATAAAACCACGATTATAGGGGGTGACCTCAATGCTAAAAACAGAGTTTGGGGTTGTAGGACAACGGAAGCAAGAGGTCGCGCCCTATTTAATCATTCAGATATATTCAACTATCATATTTTACCGCCGGAAACTCATACTCATCTTTTCGAGCGTGGACTTCCAGAAATTCTAGACATCTTTGTGATTAAGAATACAGGGCAAATTTCACAGCCTGTTGTATTACATGACCTAACGTCTGGCCATCTACCAGTCATTGTAGAGCTTGGTGATCCTCGCGAGAGGGGGAGAGCATTTATGTCTAAAACCAGCACTAATTGGCTCCGTTACAAGGCGCTACTGCAGGAGGTAGAGCCGCTCCCCCAATTAGGAGGATCACAGCAAATTGAACAAGCTATTGAACTATTAACTGATAACATTAATATTGCTCTGGCAACAGCTTCAGTCACAAGGGTGTCGGAATTTTCCAAGTTTGGGGCCATACCTGTTGATTTAAAGGAGGCGATTAGGGAAAAAAATAGAGTTAAGAACAGGGCATACCGGACTGGAGATCCGCGAATAAAGGCTGAAGCAAACAGATTAAATACATTAATTAAACAGCGATTAAATGAGCGCGAATCCTCTCTTTGGGAAAGCAGGATAAGGGACTTAAATACGGAGGATGGTAGCATCTACAAAATGTCCAGGGTCTTGACGAGGGGCACCAGGAAACCGATGTCATTCGTCAAAACCCAGGATAATGTAATAGTTTCGGATTGTAAGCAAAAAGTTGAACTTTTCGCAGAAAAGCTCTGCGAACAGTTCAGCGAGAACCCATCTGATGACCCACGGAGAGATGAAAGGATCTCCAGAACAGTACAAATATATCAAGGAATAGATCATCCAGTTCAAAATATATCAGTCGTCACTCAGGAGGAGGTGGAAGGACTTTTAAATAATTTAAATATAAGGAAGGCTCCAGGCTTGGACGGCATTAGAAATGCGGCACTAGGCAATTTACCAAATAATATTATTAGGGACATAGTAAACTTGTCACAGGTAATTATCAAAGAAGCCCACTATCCATGTGTGTGGAAGAAGGCAAAGGTTGTTTTGATCCTTTAACAAAACGAGGATCCTACACAGGTTGTAAGCTATAGGCCGATAAGTTTATTATCGAGTCTGGCCAAAGTCATTGAGAAAATCATTCTTAGCCGTTTGCAGGATTTTGTTTTTGAGCGCAATATTCTCCCTGATGAACAATTTGGATTTCGGGGAGAACATTGCACTGTAAGACAAACAACAAGGCTGGCAACCAGAATACTACAAGGATTTAACAGGAGAGCACACACGGGAGCGGTTTTCTTTGACGTTTCGAAAGCATTTGACAAGGTCTGGCACTGTGGTCTGATATTAAAACTAATAAGGTTGGGTGCCCCCAATTATCTCATTAAAGTCATTATCTCCTTCTTGGAGAACAGAAGTTTTGTAGTTTCGTCAGAAGGCGCGATTTCAGACCCGAAACACATCAGGGCGGGAGTTCCGCAAGGATCCCCTCTCGCTCCGATGCTGTATAACATTTATGTTCATGATATTCCGAGGGACAGATTTAATGAGTTGTTTTTGTTTGCTGATGATACTGCAATTACTTCTGTTTCAAAGTCACCGCGGATAGTGGTGTCTAGATTGCAAAGACACATTAAATCATTGGAAAAATGGCTTTCGGACTGGAAGATTCGTCTGAATCCCGCCAAGACGAAAGCCATTTTCTTTTCGAAAAGCACGGTGAGAAGGCCCGAGACCCTTCTAAAAGTGAACGGCATACAAGTAAATTGGGTTCAAGAAGTCAAGTATCTGGGTCTAATTTTTGATCAAAGATTGAACTGGAAGAAAAATTCCGATACACGACTTAAAAAGGCTGGAAAGCAGCTAGGTTCTATTTACTGTCTTTTAAATAAAAAGAGGAAAATAGGATATAGAACTAAAGTAAACTTATACAAGACTTTGGTCAGGCCGGTCCTGACTTATGGTGTGCCAACATGGTGCATGATAAGCAGGACTGAGCATAACAGATTCCAGATATTTCAGAACAAAGCTTTAAAAATCATTGCGGACGCTCCGAGGTATGCTGTGAATAGGGTGCTACATAGAGATTTTGAGATTCCAACTTTAATAGAATTTTACAATAAAATTATTACAAACTACTACAGACGAACGGACATTACCACTAACCCACTTATTAGACAAACACACATACATTCTCCGCCAGGCTCCACTTATAAGTACCCTAAGAATTGGCTACCTCCAGTTATAGTTGAGAGGCACTGAGCTGGAGGGCTCGACGAAATATAATAATATTTTAAACAAGGAAACCAATTTCGAGAAGAAATAGTGTGATAACATTAAGCAAAATTAACGCACTCTCAAACAACAATACTTAGGGCATTGCCCAAACCAAATTTTTATGTGAAGTTCGGCCCATAACGCTACAGATCATTGAATAGAAGTTAAAGGCATTAAGCCTGACTTAGAAGACAAGGAAGATCCCTAACCATTTTGCTACATTTCCTGACAGTTGAAGCTCCCTTCAGGCACTGTCAAATTGTTACAATCGGATCTTTACCTCAATTGTTATGGGTTGGTTCACCTTCACATTTTATACTCTCCACTTTCAACTAGTAGCTTCTGGCCTCGCACCTACCTACCATTTTTGAAAATTCAAAAGTTCCCATTTTTAAAAATAAAAGCTCGCAAAAAAGAGTCGGTCGGACGAAAATGCCAATTAGACTGTGAGCTAGACCATCTCAAATACTTTTTTTTTACAATTTTTACAGAAATCAACTTTTGAAGTCTTTAGGTCAAAAGAACAATGAGGTTCAATACAGATATCAACAGATAAATTAATCAGCGTTATTATTATGGCACGGAGTACAAAAAGAAACTTAAAATAGTAGTTGCTGAAAATGCCTGCCACCACGCTCGATACATTTATGGCTCCTAGTATATATAGTATATGTAAAATTACTTTTGCGGATGATGAAACGCATGTTAATTTGTGTTAATTCGCAGGCAACAATTATTTAACTAAACTATTTTTTTAATGTAATGAGTTGACTACAAGCTCCCTGACAGATCATTTTAATCCTGTAATTAGCCAGGATCCATTTAATAAAGGTGGAGAAAAACGTGTACCACCTTTCAATACCACATAGTTCACTTAAGGCCCACATTGTTAAAATACCCCCTGTTTCTTTATCGCCATAACCTGCTTTTTCGCGTGATACACTATATTTTTGTCCCCTAAAATCCTTTTTTCCATGCTCGTTATAGAAACTCGACTTTTTTTCACCATTATAAATGTATAAAGCACATTTTTTTTAACATCTTAAAAAAGTAGATCAGAGTGAGAAAAAAGTTCCATAACGGTTCACATCGCCTTAGGTGAGAGTAAGAAAATGAACCGTTATTGAACTTTTTTCCACTCTGATCTACTTTTTTTGACAAGGTCTATGACTAATCTGTAATTACTACAAATTTATAGTACGTATTTTTAGACACCGCGGCTCTGGCTATGAATCGTCTCTATATAGTAATGGTAGTTTCTTAAGTTGGCTTGTTTGAACTCTTTTAGTTGTTTTTTGATTTTTGTATTTTTTTGAATTTTGATAAGATTTTGTTTGAATAAATTCAGAAATTGAGTTGTGTTCAAATCTGTTAAGGAGGGAGCCAATCTCGGTTATTTATGTTTTGCGTTTTCATGTGAGAGTATATGAGATTCTGTAATTAGTCTATTTGGTGAATTGTCTCTTCTGCTTTAGTATTTTGTTATTATTTTGTCTGTAAATTATTTGAGTGTATCAATTTTTAGGTCTAGATGCAATGCATTGTTCATCATGTACATTGGTGCCCCCACCAATTTAATTTCGTACTCTGTGTACTTTTAACATTTTGGTCTTATTTACGGTACACCACGTCGGTATACCGTAAGGGCGTACATGTGTTTTGTAGAACGCTATTTTTACTTTTAAATTTAATTTACTATTTTTATTTACTAGCGGATATATTATCATTTTTCATTATTATCATCAGCTTTGTCTCCCCATGCCATCTTTTTATCAAAAGTCAATCCAAGATATTTTATCTTGTTTAACCATTCTATTGATTTATTGTTAACCTTTACCCGGGTTTCGGGTAAATTGATTCTTGCTTTTGAAAAAAGATGGTCTGGGTTTTGTCTGCGTTCAAACGAAGCTTCCAGTGTCCAGCCAGCTCTGAAGGAGCATGATATGACATTGCAGGCGTGAAACTACTAACCAAGGGGGCGCCCTTGAGGTTGTAGTTATCGCAGTATCATCAGCGAAGAGATAAAGTTGTGTGTGTGGTACTTTAGGGATGTCGCTTGTGTATATATTATACCAAATAGCAGCCAATAGTGAACCCTGTGGGACACCAGCCCTGATCTGAGTCTTCCCAGATATTGGTCACCACGAATGTTCTATCTTTAAGGTAAGAGATAATTAAATTGACTAAAACGTTTGACATACCTAACCTTATTAATATTAGTATCAAGGCGTTGTGCCAGATTCTATCTAATGCCTTTGAGACATCAAAAAAGACTGCTCCCGTGGACATGCGTCTATTAAAACCTCTCATCACATTGGTTGCCAACCTTATTGTTTGTTGCACTGTGCAATAAGCAGCTCTGAAACCGAACTGATCTAGTGGTAAAACACTATTGTTAAATAAATAGTTTCTGATATTTAACGTAGGCCCATAAATTAACTTCAACCACCCTATGCAGTCATATGTCTACGTTACGGTAGTTGGGAGTTGCGGCATTCGCCTTCGGCTCAACTTCTCAATCGTGAAAAGTACTACTTTATGCTCTTGTTGCATAAAATACTATTTCCTAACTCACATAAATCACTATGACCCAATGGCCTTAGAGAGGGTAAAATCTCAAATCTCTTAGCTTATTTGGGGAGTTATCTTTTGGAAGAGGCAGAACATATGAAGTCTTCCAATATTCAGGAAAACTGTGACTCTCAACACGGAAATTTATCAAGTGAACAACCTTTTTTTTAGCATCTTGATGCCAATTTCATCGTAACCAATAGCCTCTGATTTCTTAGAATATAGAAGATAGAGCTTTTTTAACGTCTTCTACTTCCACACCCCCTTTTCTGTGGCTACGATAGAAGTCGACGGTTTCAGCATCTGGATCCCTGAATTGGTCTGCGCCCAGATAAATGTCATTAATAACTCAGGACTACCTAAGTGCTCAGCGTCTTCTACTTCCACACCCCCTTTTCTATGGCTACGATAGAAGTCTACGGTTTCAGCATCTGGATCCCCGGATTGAGCTGCGCCCAGAAAAATGTCATTAATAACATCAGCACTATCTAAGTGCTCAGGGACAAGTTCTTTTCTTTGAGAAGCTGTCAAGCTCCCTTAGCAGCTTCCAATATTCTCTAATCGAATACTATTCTCAAGATATGATCTTTTCTCCCTGTCGATAGCATTACCTATGAAATTTCTAAGTTGTTTTATAAGATTCCCAGTTGGTAGTAAGTATATCTAAGTTTGTTTCCTTCTAAGTGTTTACATTTTTTGCAAGTTTATAATTTGATTTATGTTGTTTATTTTAGTATTAATCATCTAAATTTATTCATGATTTAAGTAATATAATGTACAGTTGGTGGCATCGTCTGCCTGATGTGGGTTTTTAATTAAAACGCCGATAACGTCAGGATCAAATTATTTGCATAGAAGCCTCCTGAATAATTAATGATTGACATAAAATCACTGATAAGTAATATTATAAGCCTGCCGTTTATTACCAATGGCGAAAAAATTATAGTAATAACAAAATTTTATCAATAATTGTCAACAAAATTGTTAAAAGTTATTTAAATGTGATGTACGCAGTCAAATGGAAATTACAGGGTGTAAACAGTTCTGGCATATTATAGCGTACCCGAAATAACTATTAGGCATAGGTGGATGTGAATTTCCTCCATTTGTAAGTAAAAAAAATACACCTTTTATAAAGTCAGTCTAGTTAAACAAATTTATTGGTTTTATAAGAGGTGGCGTAGTATACACAGAGTACACAGAGTAAAGTTAAGATATACCTAACTTTCTTCTAAATTTATTTTTATATTTCTTTATGCCAAATTAGAAAACTTAGGGTAAACTTAATCTTTATTAGACATGATTTAGGCCGTCATAGAAAATTTTTTGTTTTTTATTATTTTATTTAGTTACCAACCAGATGTATATTTTTTAAAAACAACATGGTTCAAATAGAGTGAAAAGGATTTTCACGTTACATGTGGTAGTGGATAGCACTAAACTCAATTGTCTTAATTCCTACAAAGATTTTTATCATCAAAATGTCTATGTATTAAAGCCTAAGAGGGGCTGAGCCCCCATCCAATCAAGGTTAAGTTAACTAAATTGAAATTAAATAAAGTAAGTTAAAAAACAAATTTTCCTTTTTCGATTTCTCCATATCAACCATGTTTCTGAAAACTATTCATGTGGTTGGTAACTAAATAAAATAATAAAAAACAAAAATTTTTCTTTTTTGATTTCTCCACATCAACAATACTATATTTTAAAAAACTATTCATATGGATAGCATCAGGTTTTGATTAATATCATGCTTAACACTTACAACTAAATTTTCCTGCTTTAACTAATAAATATAAAAATTAAAATAATTTAAAAATGTGCTTACCTACAAATCCACAACGTTGAGTAAACTCAAGTTAGTCTCCAACTGAAAAAAAATTTACTTGATATTATCTTAAAAGTTGTACTCATTAATGATGACTATATACGTAGTCGAAACATGTAGGGACAATTCCTAAATATATAATTTAAAATATATCATTTGTGGAGGAAGACAGAAGTGTTTTTTCAATTTACCAAAGGTATATCCTTCATTTAACCAAGTTTCGTCCATATAAAAGATATTCCTGTTTTCCCTTCGAAACTGTTTAAGTGGCCTCAAATATCGTCGTCGCCAGCAGATGATTTCGCCTTTCTCTATTAAAAGTGATTTTCTGTTTTGAATTTTTTCATAACAAAAATTCATTTTCTTCAAAGTTTTCCATAGTTTCCTCTTACCCATGGGTGGAATGAAATCATCCTTTTTCGTTTCACATTATTTCACATTCGAGATTATTTTGTCCAAGGTAGGTATTTCTTTCTTTAATTAAAACGGCTGTATGATTCTTCTGATGGCAGTCTTTTCATCCTCATTTATTACATTCTCTTTTCTTCCTGAACTTCTCTTTTGTGACCTGTTGGGGCTGCGTTTATCCTTCTGCACAAGTCAGTATATTGTTGACTGTCCGACTCCAGTCATATTTGAACACATTTCAACTATTTTTTCAACTCCGAATGTTATATGAAATAATAATTGGACTATGTCTATGGAATTCGGCGAAGACCACTGGATTTTATAGTTCAATAATGATTTATTACTTTCTCGCATTAAAAAATAGACTATATAGAGTGTAAAAATTGACGAATATCAAAAACTGATCAAACAAGTCAGTTTCATTTCTTCCGAGGAACAAATTGAAGGACGCATTTAGTAATGACATTTTTAATAAATGAGATCATGAATAATATCAAAATTCGGGTAAACAATATTAATTATGTTTTCTTTTTCGCATGTAATGACTCTCTGGTTCTATCATTTACGCATCTTAAAGCTGAAGCTAGAATGCACGACCTGTTTATACTTTTTCTATAAAGCTTATTGAATTTTCATGCTATGGTTAATATGTTTTCCTCATTGTAGATCTGCTGTAAAATTGGGTGTTGGTAATCTGGTTATCAGCAGGTATTAGATAAAAATTGATACCTAATATCTGTCATCAATACGTACATAGGTTTCCAAACTCGTACGGGTTTTGGTAAATTGGTTTTTAGTCGATAACAAAACTTAATAACCTGGAAACACTTATCTACGACCCCTTTAGGTTTGAGTGGGAGAACAGTTATTAGCTATTAATAGGTATAAGTATGGTGTTTAAATGCCTTTAAAAAGTGATGAGAAGTGGTGGACTTGTATAAATAGGAAGTGCAAATCATTCGTCCTTACTTTGCAAAAGTGATAACAATATAACAATTACAAAGTACATATACGAACATTCCCAATTGTGGAAGACCAATCCGAAAAGCCGGTCCAGATTCTTCGCAGGGTACTTTAAGAACATCTGCCATCAACTGTTACTACATTTGGTGTTGCTTGCGTCAGAAGAAATCTATACAACGCTCATAGAAAAATGCAGCCAAGTTGGTTAAAAAACATCGACGAAACTTCTGGAGAAGGCAAACATCCCAACCCACGGAGGTGAACAGTTTCTACTTATTAATAATAAAACGTAACAGATAGTGGTAGTTTCGTGTAAATCCAATCATTAAATGTTAGATAAGACCACGCAAATTTATTCAGATTGAATGTTTAATTATTGTGCGCAGTTTTTCTGTCAATTTTTTTCATTGTGTTACAGTTTTAAATTGTACACACTCACCAATCAATTTTCTTCTCTGTAGCTTGTTTTTATTTGAAAACAAAGGTAAATGTTTGTTCATTTCCATCGTAATTTATTTAAACTTCAAAGCATTACTTCTCTGTAAGATTATATTCACAACTCTCTAGCTCTGAGAAACCACACTACTCATAACATCCCTGAAAATGTAATCAAGTTCGCTTTGAAAAATCAGGTATACACCAAAATCCCGACACCGTTGACCGTTGGGAGCTTGCCGCATTTTCATTTGTTTTTTTTGTTGTGGAAACCATCCTTTTACAGTCTTGCATTGGAGCTCCCAAAGCATTTGTTGCTAATTTTTAATGAAACCTAGGCCCTTAATTAGCACTAAGGTCGTCTCGCCACATACCTTTGTGAGCCTAAGAAGCCCGTATGGTGCCAATTTTCTACTAATCAGTGTGGATCTCACGTTCCAGTATTTTTCATCACATCTAAAAGGTCACATACCACCTTCTGTAAGTTTATCAGTCCTATTTCTACTAAATCTAAAGTGTTCTTATCTTACTTTAGCCCATAATTTCATTCCAACTAACACTAAGTTTTGTTACAAGCCTTTTTTCCTCTTTTTCTTCTTTTACTGTTAATTTGACTTTCATTTATATCCGTCTTGCTCAATTCTTCGTTCCATACCCTGTGTGGATATCGTTTCCGCCCTTTTATTGGAGTGTATTCTCAAAGTAGTCATTCTGTCTCCGAAGAAAGACGTTCAGTTAGACCTTCAGGAACTTCAACAAGTCACACGTTCGAGCTTTGATGCAGGCCCCGATATATAAAATTAGCCTACACAACTGTAACAGCAGTACCAGGGGTTTGTTTATTTCTTTTTTTGTGTATATACCTATTTCAATATATATTGGAATAATTTAAATCTGATGTTTTCTTCTCGATAGGATGTTTCCCGTATTTATTTTAGTAACGAAGGCACTGTCTTAACTTTAAGGGCACAAAACAGGTGGCGCTTTTGTTTGTTTTTACCCACACCACTCGCTGACTGATGAGCTAGTCGTCTTGGCTCTAAAAGGCAGTATCCCAGTTCTCCTGTGAAGCACCAGACAGGAATAATTCCACCTGGTTGCTATTTTCAGTGTTACAATTGTTACCTAATAAACTCACACAACCATAAAAATCTATTTAACTTAATAATAAAGATTTGTGAAGATAATTGTATTACATTTGTAATACCAATAATTGTTATTGATTTTGAGAAGACTCTTTTTTTCCGCCTTCTCTTTGGGCTCAGAATTCAGCTGAACTCTCACGCACTGCCAATGCTTGTGAATCTGTTCAAAAACATTTCAATACGTCACCCAAATTTATTATAAGATATTTGTGTCGCTCAAAATATCTTAGCTAACTGAATTTTTAAATATGCTTGTACCGTGCGTGCAAAAATTATTTTCATCTCAAAGGGCTTAGCCTGAAAAACGTAGGGCTTAGTTTAGATGACAATTATAAGGAGACGGTACATCTAACCAAATCTAGGTTAAAATTCTCTCCAATTCATATTGTAATGTCATACAGTGTGGCAAAAAAGTCGCTCATAATGCCTGTAACTGTTGAATTACCTGCATGAATTTTTTCTGTCATTTCTTCAACTTACTTTGTTTAAATGGAACACCCTGCATATGATTGCATATTTGGATTCTACTGGAAAAACTCTGAATTTTTTGTATTTCAAATTTTCACCTATCTTCAAGCGTTTTCGAGATAATGACATCTCGAAAATGGAAAGCTTCCTAATAGTTTCGGCGAATGTATGGGCGGTTGCACCGTCATATTGATGATAACCAAAACGTAGTTCATCGTCAAGTAATTGCTTTACAAATGGATTCATAATATTGTCCCTATACCGCAGTGTCATCGAAGAAAATAGGACCAACAATTCTTCGGGAAGCAGTCAATCAGACATCAATTTATTGGGGGTGCAATCTGGACTTTACAAGGAAATGCGGATCTTCACAACGCCACTTGTATTCCGAGAATTCAGAGTCAGGTTTAATTAATCATTTCTTTCCAATACATTTTGGGTAAACCACTGACAGTAGTTCCTGTGTCTTTTCAAAATCTGCAGCTCGTATATTCCTTGGAGTACTTGTACTTTATGAGGAAGCAAATTTAACTGTTCTTTAAGAATAGTCTGCATGTTCCTCAAGGTCTTTCCACTTCATGAGACTTACACATTTCTGTTATCGATATTTTACCCTGAACCTATGACTTAGTGGCAATAAATCAGAAAATAATATTATGGGTTCTAAAAATACACTCAAGAGTCCTGAGGGACGAAATCAAGGCGAGAGGAATACTCGATTTGTAGCGTCTTGTGCGTAACCATTGCCATTATTTGATTGCATTATGTTATTGGTGTATTTTATGTTTTATTTTGAACTCTATTAATATACTAAGTTTATGTTTGATATTAGTGACCACAGTTAGGTATAGATGATGGTAGTTTGGTTGGATAATGGTCAAAATAAAAACGGCTTAGAAGATCAAATTATTTATTTATCGACGTTTCGACCTATATTAGGTCATCCTCAGGATTCTAAAATATAGAAAGGGTATTGTGAAGGTACATATTTAAACATTTTCTTTAAGTATTAGGCTTGTATAGAGCCCGTTAAAACAATATACGGTTAAAATAATATAGTAACATTCAGTATATAGTAATTTAAATCAACATTTAACTTGCATATATATGTTATATGCACCTCAGACACGTGTCTGACTTTGACCATTGATAACCCGGTGTCATATGGCGATATTACAACACCTCTAAAAATGCAATATAATCAGTATCTTCATGTTGCAATTCTCACGCCATGAATATACTGACTAAGCAATTTAAAGTATTATAAATACAGGTAAACGAGAAAGCAGGTAGTTCTTAGATAAGCCGTTATAATGTCAGTTTGATTTTTAAAACATAATTGTACAAGTGTACTAATTTTAATAAACCTTTTTTAAAAAGAGAATTATGAGTGTTGTGATTTAACAAATTGGCGCAGTCGGTAGGATCTGTCAACGCTGTCAGAACAAGAGCATTCTAACTGGTAGCGGAGGATCCCAATCCATAAACAGAAAAGAACCTGCAACATCGAGACCGCTCTCACTTGGCAAAGATACTACGGAAGGAACACCTGGTGAAGCCCCTGGTAGTGAAGGCCGAGAATACGACTACTTCGATGCATCTGATTATGTAAGTTAATGAATCATCTCGTTTGTTAATGTTTTATTGATTTTTGAAACTGTTCGATATTTAATATTTTACTCCCATTTCCCAATTTAATTGTGTATTTACGGCTTTATATTTTAATAGTAACTGACAAGTACGTTTTTAAACGGTTAAAAATAATATCAAGATTAAAATAATCAAATATATCAAAGTGTCTTCACCCGACACCCGAGCCGATGACACGGCAGAAGTGGAGCCATATAAATTATCAGAAATATTTTCAATTGTCCCAGATTTTGAGGGCGACCAAATCTTTTTGGGAACGTTTTTAAGTGCTTGCGATTATGCGTACGATATGGCGACAACTACCCAAAAGGTTCTATTAGTGATCCACATAAAAAATAAACTTCGGGGTAGAGCCGCTCAACTCGTTAGCTCAAGAAATCCAGGCTCATACCTAGAAATCAAACAACTCTTAAACCTACATTTTGGCGATTCTAGGGACCTTTCATCCCTTATACAGGATCTTCAAAGACTCAAACAATTGTCCAATGAGTCACCAATTACCTTTTTCAACCGCCTACAAGTGCTTAACGCAAAAATACAGGCAAACATTCAAAAATCAACTAGTTTAAACGCAGATCAAAAGTCCGCACAATCCTCGCTTATAGATACTATGGCCCTTAACACATTATTAGTTGGCCTAGAACCAAAACTTGGACAACTTATTCGTGCCGGAAACCCAAATAATCTCCTGCAAGCTCATTCGCGAATTAGGAGAGAACTCCAACTTTCTTATCTCGAATCTCAAAAAATTGAGAAACCTGTCCCTCCAAGACCAAATTTAATTCCTAGGAGATTACCACCTCAATCTTTAAGGTGCTATAATTGTGGGCGCAATGGCCACACAGCTAATCAGTGCCGAAGTCAGCAGCAGCAACGGTTTGGTCCACCACAAAACTCTAATTTTCAACGACCAGCTCAGACTAACTTCCCTAACCAATCTAGTAGTCAACCTCAAAACCAGTCGAGGCCTCCACAATTTAATAGTTCATTTCAAAACCGTCCTCCAGTCATAAACAGAAATCCTAATTTCCGCCCTAACCCACAAAGGACATATCACGTAAATACCAGTGATTACCAACAAGACGATTTTTCTAACTATTCAAACGATCATCAATATTACGATGATTATCAAGAGTATCACACCCTTAACGATCAATACCAAACCCCAGATACTAACTATTGGCAAACCAATTACGATTACCCGACAGAATCTTTAAATCGAGGAAGCTATCAGGATTTTCTCTCTCTCCCTGTTCCACAGAACCCTCCCGGAACAACCTCTCAAGAGAACAACCCGATAACAGAAATCCAGAGCCAAATCCAAGCAATGAATCTGGACGATATGAACCCCAATCTAAACTTCTCGGAACAAAAGTTTCTTTAAGCCCGCTTCTTACTGTCAATTCGAAAAACCTCTATTATATTAAGGACGCCAATGACCAATTTAAATTACTTATCGATTCTGGCGCAGGAATCTCCATTTTTAAAGAAAAGACAGCAAAGAATTTTCGACAAAGATCACCCGAAAATGTAACCATCCAGGGTATAACCGACCAAAAACTTTCTATTAAAGAATCAGCCCTTGTGCCGTTTACCACTGGAAACCCTCACAAAGTTTTTATTTATAATCTAGATATAGACTTTGATGGTATTTTAGGTTTAGATTTTTTAGAGCACTACGAATGCGTAATCGACCTTAAATCTAAACAATTAATTACTAATTTTAAAACTATCCCCCTGTATAAAGTAGAAACGTCAACAACTTTGATAAGAAATAAAAATAATGCTTCGAATCTTCAAACTTGCAATGAAATATCTATAGAAGCACGGACAGAAAGAATTTTTAAACTGAAATGCGATCTTGTCAATACCGATGCTTTACTTATCGCGCAAGAGAACGATAAAGTTAGACTTCCCAACGCGCTAGTTAAAGTAAATAAATATGGCGAATTCTATACCTCAATAATAAACGCTAACGCGATACCTAAGGTCATAAACTTCTCGGAAATAACATTGGAACCGGTGGATGACACTGCCGAATCGTTTTACAACTTTAACATGAACAATGAAATAAGAGAATGTCAACAAGACAGAACCGCGTTGATAAAAAGCCAGTTAAGAACAGAACCTTTAAATTACGAGGAAAAAGAACTTGTTACAAACTTATGTCTAGATTTTTCTGATATTTTTTACCTCGAAGGTGACACCTTATCATTTACGAACGAAATAAAACATTCCATAGAAACAAATAACGCCCGTCCCATTTTTACAAAATCATACAGGTATCCTCAAATACACAAGCAGGAGGTAAAAACCCAAGTTAACCAAATGTTGAACGAAGGAATCGTCCGTCCCTCCGTGTCACCCTGGTCATCGCCAGTTTGGGTAGTCCCCAAAAAGCTGGATGCTTCTGGAAAACAGAAGTGGCGAGTTGTAATAGATTACCGGAAGCTTAACGAGCTCACGGTTGACGATAAATACCCTTTACCCAACATTTCTGACCTTCTAGATCAACTAGGAAAGTGCGAATATTTCACAACTTTAGACCTCGCCTCTGGATTCCACCAGATAGAGATCGACCCCAAAGATATATCTAAAACCGCCTTTTCAGTAGAGAATGGCCATTACGAATTTGTTCGAATGCCATTTGGGTTGAAAAATGCTCCGTCCACGTTCCAACGTGTGATGGATAATATTCTCCTTGGTATTCAAAACGAGCGTTGCTTAGTATACATGGATGATATAATTATCTACTCCCCGACTATCCACGAACATATTTCTCGTCTAACTGAAGTCTTTAAACGTCTCAGGAAAGCAAATCTTAAAATCCAGCCAGACAAATGCGAATTCCTTAGAAAGGAAGTCGCTTACCTTGGACATCTTATTACCCAGAACGGTGTCAAGCCCAATCCGTCAAAAGTGGATTGTATCCAAAACTTCCCTACACCGAAAAAATCCAAAGACATCCAATCTTTTCTCGGACTTGCAGGATACTACCGCCGTTTTATCCCCAATTTTGCTAAAATTTCTAAACCCCTAACAAAGCTATTAAAGAAGGACACTCCATTTATTTTTGATTCCGAATGTACTTCATCCTTCGATGAACTTAGGAAGGCCCTCATCTCGAACCCTATTCTTGTCTACCCGAACTTCCAGGAACCGTTTCTATTAACCACAGACGCGAGTGCATTCGCCATTGGTGCTGTACTTTCACAAGGCCCAGTAGGAAAAGATCTTCCCATTGCGTATGCCTCTAGAACTTTGTGTAACGCAGAAACTAAATACTCAACCATTGAACGCGAACTTCTTGCAATCGTCTGGGCTGTAAAACACTTCAGACCCTACCTCTTCGGTAGAAAGTTCACGCTCATAACCGATCACCGTCCTCTTACATGGCTCTTCTCCATTAAAGACCCCGGAAGTCGTTTAGCTAGATGGCGCTTGAAACTGGAAGAATATGATTATAAAATAGAATACAAGCCCGGAAAAATAAATAAAAATGCCGACGCTCTGTCGCGAATAAAAATTAATCACTTCCAAGAATGTGCAAAATTTCAATCAAAATGTACCATTCACGTAACTAATAAAGATGACCATAATAGGCCGTCCACCAGCGGTTTACAAAAATACCCAGAAGAAATTGACGAAGACAATGAAACGGAAACTGACCTCGAAAAATTAAAGGACGAGTTTAACACTTTCGTCCACTTATACAAAACTAAATCCATTATCGATTACTCGAAATTCGAAATTTCCAACTCTCAACTCTTAGATAAAACTCACAAAAATATAGTTACATTTTTTTGGCAAAACAAAATGGAAGATCTCCATTACAAAATCATCGATGATATCTTCGAAGAGCATCCTGAATTTCTTCAAGATCAAATAAATATTTTGTCCAGTAAAACCGTAAAAAATAGAAAATATTTTATAATCCCTCTACGTTTCGATCCAGATAATGTAGTTTCACATTTATTTTACATTTTATATAAAGGTCAAAATGAATTTGACGACTTAAATACATACTGTATAGAAAACAATATTAATCTGCCCATACTTGAAATTATTTCTTTTATTTTTACGGATAAAGAAGTAAAACTAAAAATTTGCCAAAATATTGTTAGGACCCCTGACCCAGATCAAATACCCATTAACTTAGACGCCTCGGATGGCGAATATTTTAACGATTGTATAGAAAAAGTAACACACGACGAACATCAAATCGAAAATTTATTAAAAAATCAAATTTCGGTCACTACGTCAGTAATTAAAACTTTCAATTCCACCATTCAGAAACTTCAAATAGATGAGAAAACTTTTAATATCGATATAATAGAAATTAAAAAAGCCATCCTTAATATTTCGGATATGATGGTCTTTTACGAAGGCCAAATCAAATTTATAAACATCTGTGAATCACTAATGGAAAGTTATGTATTTTTAGCAGACTATCTTAACGACATATTGGACGCAACGACATTTGCACGTCTTAAAATACTTCATAGCTCGATTATTTCTCCAAGAGATTTGGTTACCTCCTTGCAAGATATTTCCCGTTCTTTAGTCAAAAATAACTTACCTTTACCTACTTACGGATCAAATATTGCGGAATACCTCGATATTATTGAATTAGAAGCATATCAATCTGATTCAAAAATAATTTTTGTTCTAAAAATCCCACTAACCGATCCAGAAACCTACACCCTTTACCACTTATACCCAATTCCAATATTAGATGATCGAACAGGTCTTCATCATATTCTGTCAACTACCAAAAAATATATTGCGCGTGATGACGATTCATTACTATACCTACTCCTTCGAAATCTGGACAACTGTAAACAACTAGGAACCAAGACCAAGATCTGCTCTGACACTCTCCCGTATCCCATAGACAGTGATGCTATTTGCGAAGCCCAACTTCTTAAGCACCTCAGTAAGCTGCCCAAAACATGCCAGACCTCACTTCTCTTTGCCAAGGAGTACAATGTCCAGGAACTCAGCCAAAACTACTGGTTAGTCGCTATTTCCGACCCTTTGCCAGTAACAATCAAATGTGAAAATAAAGACGTCATCACCAAACTAATAAACACTAACGTCCTTTTGAAGCTACAACCAGGATGTACTGCCTTTATCGGAAGTACCAGGGTACATGCCAAGTATCCCATCGACGAATACAAAACAGTGACGTATCAAAACCATCCCGTGGAGATACCCTTCGAATGCTGTAACCATATTCCAGATAAATCCTATATTCCCGACTTGAAGCCACTGAAGCTAAACAAAATTGACATTGAAGACTTGAACATTGCCCAACATAAACTTAACCAATATTCGGACGAGCTGGAAAAACTAATTAACGAACCTTTCGTAACCAAACATTTACATTGGTTTACAACCTTCACTATAACATTAATTGTCGTTTTAGTAGTTCTCTACGTCTTTTGCAAATGCAGACGCAGGAGACATCCCAGAATTGGAATGGCCATAACAAATGATGACAGTCCGCAACCACCACCTTCAGCACCCAGATCCAGACAAGCCATCCATCAGAAACTAAGGAACCTGATGCCAAAAAGGCGACCCAGTGCTCGTACCTCTGATGCAGTCCAGGCGGAAGAACAAATGGAACTTCAATTTACCTAGGAACTTTAAAAGTTGCCGCAAAGCACCAACTTTTCATTAAAAAGGGGAGTTGTTATATGCACCTCAGACACGTGTCTGACTTTGACCATTGATAACCCGGTGTCATATGGCGATATTACAACACCTCTAAAAATGCAATATAATCAGTATCTTCATGTTGCAATTCTCACGCCATGAATATACTGACTAAGCAATTTAAAGTATTATAAATACAGGTAAACGAGAAAGCAGGTAGTTCTTAGATAAGCCGTTATAATGTCAGTTTGATTTTTAAAACATAATTGTACAAGTGTACTAATTTTAATAAACCTTTTTTAAAAAGAGAATTATGAGTGTTGTGATTTAACATATATATATATAAATGCAAAACAACATTGTATATGTAGGTTAACAGTCATACACTTACATAAATCTAGATCTTCTGCGTAAAAATGGCTCATTACGAAACACATGATTGGACTGGTTTTTTTTTTATAAATATTTTTTATAATTTTTTTTATTTTAAATTAATTAATTAACAGTAGGTATGCTTGGATTTTTTTGATTATTTTTAGCTGTTGGTATGCTACACTTGGCGAACGACGAAAAGCAAATCAAATGTTAACAATAAAATCAATTTTGTGGTAGGTATTATTCTCCCAACAATGTTCACTAATATAAAAAACTGATAACGATATGTCTATTGTATTAGATATCAAGGATGAAGGTAGAATGACTTTAATTGAATTTTTTATATACTGGGTGTTAAATATTTAAGAATGTTGAAATATGAACTGCTTAGATGTTCGACATCTTGTTTTTTATTTATACTATTTTTATCTTTTTTAATTTCAACCATCTCATTAAGTAATCGTTTCTTATAATTATTTTGCTTTGCTAAAATTTGAGTTTCATCGAATTGGAATTGGTGTAGAAATCTGTCACAATGTTCGGCAAGAGCCGTTTTATTAGTGTTTCTTATAAGATTAATAGGCCTTACACTTCTAACATGTTCTGATATCCTTGTTTTAAGATAACGACTGGTTTGTCCGATGTACACACCATCACACCCCGAGCATGGGATTTTGTAAATGATATTACTTTCAAGACTCTGTGGTGTTGTTGTCTTTTGTCTTTGAAAAGTCTGTTAAGTGTATTTTCATTCTTGAAGGTTACTGTAATTGATTCGGTACTCAGTTCTTTCGCTAATTTTTCCGAAAGGTTTTTTATATAGGGTATTGTCATATACACAGATGTATTTTTTGGTAAGATTACTGGAGATGATCTATTGATGTTGGTTGTTTGTTTGAATAGTATTCTGTTTATTAATTTTTTGGGATAATTATTTTTTATAAGATAAGTTCCAATTTTTTTATTATTTTTTTGGTGGAAGTCAGGATGTGATAGTTTTAGTGCTCTGTTTTTTAAGTTGTTAATTATATTAATTTTTTGTTGAAATGAGTGTTGGGAGTTAAAATTGATATACCTTTCAGAGAATGTCGGTTTTTGGTACCAATCAGTTTTTATTATATTGTTATTGTCTCTAACAAGTAACACATCTAAGAATGCGATAGAGTTATTATGTTATTTTTCTACCGTAAATTGTAGCCTTGGATGGAAATCATTAAAGATATTTAACAGGGTATCTATTTTATCTATTGGTACACAAGTAATTATGTCATCCACATATCTTTTAAAGAATGGGAGATCGAAAGGTAATTTTTGGATACAACTTGTCTGTAATTCCGCCATGACCAAATCTGAACAACTTGGAGACAAGCAGTTACCCATTCCAAGGCCATATATTTGTTGGTAGGTTTTATTATCAAAATTGAAGTAACTGTTGTCAAAAGCAAAATTCAACATTTCAACAAATTGATCTAGGGTTAGTTTGCAATGGTTTTTGAGAATAGACCACTTTTCTATGAGTAACTTTAAAGTCAAATCTATTGGTATGCTAGTAAACAATGATACAACATCCAAGGATACCATAACATAACCATCCTGAGGATGACCTAATATAGGTCGAAACGTCGATAAATAAATAATTTGATCTTCTAAGCCGTTTTTATTTTGACCATTATCCAACCAAACTACCATCATCTATACTAAGTTTATTTGAAATGATTTAAAAAAATCAAAAAACATTACAGAGGCCTCAATAATATATTTTTTCCTATAAAGCTAAGCAAAAAAAAATCCTTTTACTTTTTAGTTTAAGAGAATAGTGTCAAATTCAGTCTTTCTGCCGGTTTCTCTGTCAACGATTAAAGTCTGAAGTGTGGTTCTTTATTTCACTCTCCAACCATATGGCTGAATCGTGCTATTTATAAGTATTTTGACAGTTATATGGTTGCGTAATTAGGTTCGTACTACCAAAGGACTAAACTGAACTGTATGTATGTAAGGGATGTAACCCTGGAAGAATTTACAATAAAATTATAATATAATAAATACATACATAAATTATTAAACCACCTAACCTAAACGACGTGTCATATTGCCACCTGATGCGCTTGAATCGCAGCCATATCCAAACGCCGAAAAATATGCGTTCTTATCGGTCACACCAAAATGAATTTCGATGAATGTCAGTGATTGCTAATGACTGTCAATGATTGCCGATGACTGCCAGTGATTGCCGATGACTGCCTAGACTGCCCCTCGACTTTAACCATGAATTTTTGGTGCTATTCCGTAAAGAAATTGGATAAATTAGCGGTAAATCAAATTATTTGTAAGGACTATTATGAGGGAATAACTGATTAATTGATTGTTCTGGTATTTACTGCCACCCAACAGATATTAAGCTCTATCTGTAACTCATGCACTGTCACATGCTGGACAGACAGGACGCAGTTTTAATATTAGAATAAAAGAACTTTTAGACACTCAGAAATCGTCTAATGACAAGAGATCAGCTTTTCGCCTACATTTAAGAGATAATTTACATAATTTTAATATTAAAGACAGCTTTAAACTGCTATATAATGCGAATGAAGGTCATAAGCTGAATTTTTTAGAAAATATAGAAATAGCCAAATTAGAGATTAATAATCAGATTGAGTATTTGAACGATCCTGTCAACGCCCACTACAGAGAGGCAGCGAAAATTGTGAATGAGTTTAAGTAGTGAATGTTTGTTTAAATAATCGTATCTCTTTCTGTGCAACCTAGATGCCGCTCTGGTTCGGTATATTTTGTTTTATTTTTTTTTTATGTTTCTTTGAAAAGATAGAAAGAGATAAATAATTGTAACCCAAATGTTCCACCAGTCAAACGGAAGTACACACCAAACTAAAAGATACACATGTGTTTGAAACATCTAAATGCACCACAGCCTTTTAATGAAAAACAAAATAGGGTGTTCCGAGAAGCGCCACTGCCTCTAGCCTGGCGTATCACACGAACCTGCCAACCAGGTCATAAGCAGTAGTTTCGCCCTCCCCTATGCTGCAGCGATGTACAGACTGAATCAGGGGCCAGACAGCCACCCCCCACAATAGAACTGACCGCAAATTTGCCCTCAGCAGAACAAACATTCTACAGAAGACGGTAACGCGCCATCTAGAGGCACCCGTCGTCCCCTCAGCCTGTATATAACAAAGAGAGGCTGAAAATAAATAAGACACAATCGGTAAAAACAAGTTCGGGTTGAACCCGTTGATCAATTTTTTATAGTTAAGGCCGAGACACAATCAAAAACTTAAGGAATAAGAAATAAGATTTATGATATAAGAATTAAGATTTAAGAACGAACATATGTTGTCCTATGTAAACAACGCACAATGAAATTTTTAAAATTAAGGAATAAGATTTAAGCTTTAAAAAACCGACTTGTTGGTTTTAAGAAATAAGGAATAGGAAATCAGCCAATCAGAAGTCAGCATGTTTGTTAGGTTTGAATTTTGACAATTTAATAACCTCAAAATTGTATTTTCGTTTCTTAACGTAATAATAAAACGCTGCCGACATTGCAAACACTATTGAAAAGAGTTAAGGACTTTTTTGGCAAGCCTTTCATATTTTTTAAAAGTATAGGTGAGCTTGTCGAAGTTGTAAAAATAGTTTGTATTTGTAAACAAAAAAGTGGGGTTAGGACAATAGTTTAGACTTTAAAAATCGCGCCGTTCGTAAGGAACCGGATTGGTTAAATTTAGGTACTAAAATTTTAATTCTGTCTTGTACTCCTATTCCTTAACACCTAAATCTTAAATCCTATTCTTTATTCCTTAAGTTTTCGATTGTGTCTCAGCCTTTAGTTAACCTGTGCTCGCCATGGTGAACTTGTTTGTGTTCTGAATGTAAAGCTTGTGATTATATTATGTAAGTAATACCTAATAATCTTGATTTTGAATTGAGATTATGATATAAATAAACTTTCTAGACAGCTCTTGAAATGGTTTAAGAAACCGAAACGCGTAGAGGAAAATATTAAATGTAAATGAAACAATGCAGTGTTCCTCCACTGTTTAATGTTAAAATAAATTTTAAGTTTCCAACATATTTCGAATGCTTAAGCATTCATCATCAGGGGATACTAACATCCAGTTTAAAAGCGATGTAGGTTGTCTCAAATTAATGAGTAAAACTTATAATGTGATATAATAGTATGTGAAAGTTGAAGACTTGGTATGAACTAGTTAGTTGTGTTGAAATTAACGTACATAGAATTTGAATAGATGAAGAAGCGTTTTAATGAGATAATAAATTAATTTAAAGCATATGAAGGAACATGGTTTTGTTTTAAATTATATTGATATTAAATTTGTTAGACTTAGGTGTTTAACCAAATTTAAAAATTAAAATTTAGAAAATTGAAAAAAAAAAGAAATTTTAGATTATATTGGTATGTCTTAGCTGACATGATGGTATGGGGATATACCCCATATTTTAAAATGTATATGAATTTTTAGCATTTTACTAAAATTTTGTATTTGAAAGTTAATGAAAATTTTTTAAAGTTATAAATAAATTAAATATAACCTGTGCTACAACACGACCGCAGTACCCGCCTGCAACGTGGAAGTCACCTTCATTAACTTTCAAATACAAAATTTTAGTAAAATGCTAAAATTCATATACATTTTAAAATATGGGGTATATATCCCCATACAATTACGTTTCGCGTTTATGGAAACGCATTTTTAAAAAAATTATTTTATTACTAAATACACTTTTTCAATTACGCTTGATGCGTTTACAAAGAGTAAAAGTCAAACTAAGAACTAAAAAGTTTTATGTCGAAATATCTGCTGTTTCCAGGCGTCTTGTGCTTATATAGCCCGCGATAAGAAAGTTAATGGGCCTCCATTAGTGTTGATAGGGAAAGTGACCATCACATAATTATACCATCATGTCATCTAAGACTTAGACGCAAAGCACACTTTGATGATAATAATTTTTGCTTACACAGTATTATTAACTGCTACTTTGTACGGATTAGTTCCCTAGTGTGACTTTATTATAAGCAGAAAAACATTAGCACTATAATTAATCACATATTTATCCTAATAAATTAGACAGGCATTAATAAAAAACCGATAATTTTCTTATAAACACACGGAACCTTCACGTTAACACTTCTTTTACTACGAGTATTAAACAAATATTTAGATAAGGGTAAAATCCCAAAACCAATATTAATGCATTGAATAAACAATGGATCGCAAGAGTTGGCCAAGGCCTAGTAAAAATGTATTTTGAATTTTTAAATAATATCAGTCCGGTTTCCACCAACAGTTATTCAATTTCTTTTTAATATTAATTATTATTCTTTGCAATCAAAGATTGTTATTAAACAAAAAACATAATAAAATATATATTGCCATTTTGAAGAGGAGGGAGGAGTTAACTATAGTGATGACGATGACCATAATATACATGATGTTCCAAAGTAACATGCATATATTTTGAGGTGATTACTGGCGTGACCTTGTAAAGAAAATTTCATTGAAATGCTTAGTTTTATTCAATGTACAGGGTAAGCCAAATTGAACCCATTTAAAGAGAAACTCCTATTTCTAAACGAGAAAACTGATGCCGGTGTCTAAGGCCTAATTTTAATGGCAATTCTAAAGGTGAAAACCGCATATCAATATACAGGGTGTTTTAGAAGTACGGTACGTAACTTAAGGGAGTGATTCCTTATGATATTCTAAGAGAAAAAGTTCATATGAATATATGTCCCGGGTTGCCTCGTTTTTGATATACAGGGTGTCCGGAACATACGTGTACAACGTTTGACGACAGACTTCTGACGTCAAAATAGGTCGATCTAAGCCGACTTAGTTATATTCAAAATTGTCTCGTTTAGCCGGTAAAGGGCGTCAAAAATTTATAGAAATATTGGTTTTTCCTAAATTACGTGAAAACCTGCTAATCGATTTTAATGATTTTTAATATATAGACTAATACTATAAAATGACGTTTTCTAGTAGTATAGTCACCGGCTGTAAATAAGTGGAAGTGTTATAAAAGTGATATAATACGTCAACATTTCTCCTGATTTTTTATATCAACGGCGTTATGACAACCTAGATATATGTCGAGTGACTGGATGTATTTGGAAGCTATTTTACCTCTTCAATATTTTTTGTTGGATGAGCTGTTTTGCCAGAAAAAAAAATATTTTCAATTTCCTGCATACATCAATAATTATTACCAATAATAATAAAACAATGTACAACAAAGTTGGAAGTATGTATTAAAAATATTGTAAGAAACTAAGTAAAACGAAAACATTACTTAAGCAAATGTGTAAAATGACCGCCGTCATGCTGAATACACTTATTAACACTCCTTAAATAATTATATTGGACTCTGTTTAATGTCTCGGAGTTATTAAAATGGTTGCCTGCATTTAAAATCCACGTCAATAAATCATGGCGTGTGTTTACCGGAGTCTTGTAAACTTCTGTTTTAAAAGAGCCCCATAAAAATAAGTCACACATATTTAACTCCGGAGAACGTGGTGCCCATTTTACTGGTGCATCATTGCCTCTTTGAATCCATCGGTTGAAATATTGATGGTGTAAGTATTGCCGAACGGCAACGGAAAAATGGGGCAGGGCACCATTATGCATATACCACATTTCCCTCCGAAGTAAAAGTGGCAAATTTTCCAGAAGAATTGGTAATGTGTCTTGCAAAAAATTTAAATAAATATTTCCATCTAACCTGTTTGGAATAACAATAGGACCAATAAGGTAGCGATTAATTATACCTGCCCAAATATTTAATTTAAATTGATGCTGATGATGTGCAACTTTAATGGCATGTGGATTTTCATCGGAATAAATATGTTCGTTGTGCAGATTGATTACTCCAGATCTTGTAAAGTACGCCTCGTCAGTAAACAATATTTTTCTACAAAAATGTGGATCACGGATTCTTTTGTTTCTAATAAATTGACAAAATGTAAGTCGTATGGGGGGATCAGTCGGTAAAGGTTCCTGGACTTTTTGCAAGTGATATGGAATGGATGTAACAACTATTCTTTTAAAACCTTTTTAGGAATATGTAACTCATGTTCTACGCGACGGGTTCTGGTACTCTGTTCTCTTTTGTTTCCACAATTCGAGTTGTTTGCATACGACCCTTGCCTTCAAATTTTTTCTCATAACTGCCCGTTTCCCGAAGATGACGCTCGATATTGGCAAATGTTTGGTGGTTTGGTATTCGACGGTTAGGAGATCTCTCCATGTAAACCCTAACACTATGACGCCCATTTCCTTGACAAAACCCGTATACCAGGAGCATGTCAACCTTCTCAGAGTTCGTAAAATTTTCCATGTTTAATGGTAAAATGAACTTGTAATTCAAGAATATTGATCATATACTTTAGTCAGTTTCATAGACTGGTGACAATTTGTCAAAAATTGTCAAATTATTAAATGCCATAGCGACAAGGTCACTAAAAAAATTATTGTTACAGGTAATTTGATTTTAATTTTATTACTAATGTTAATAATTGATGTATGCAGTTTATTGTAAATATTTCTTTTCTGGCAAAACAGCTCATCCAACGAAAAATATTAAAGAAGTAAAATAGTTTCCAAATACATCCAGTCACTCGACAAAAATATCTGGATTGTCATAACGCCGTTGATACAAAAAATTAGGAGAAATGTTGACGTATTATATCACTTTTATAACACTTCCACTTATTTAAAGCCGATAACTATACTACTAGAAAAGGTCATTTTATAGTATTAGTCTACATACTAAAAATTATTAAAATCGATTAGCAGGTTTTCACGTAATTTAGGAAAAACCAAATTTTAACAAATTTTTGACGCCCTTTACCGGCTAAACGAGACAATTTGGAATATAACTTAGTCGGCTTAGATCGACCTATTTTGAAGTCAAGAGTCTGTCGTCAAACGTTGTACACGTATTTTCCGGACACCCTGTATAGCGTGCTAAAGTTTAAAAAAAAATCGGTTTTTTATAGTTTCTTAAATATCCCTTTCTCGATTTTATTGAAATTTGGTATCGTTATTCATAATAATAAGGGGCTTAATTAGCCCCAGGTAGATTAAATTTATTAAGTCCAGTGGCGTCCCGGGAAGCACCTTAACAAATTAATATTATTGACAGAAAAATGTATGCCACTGACTTTTCTCTAACTTTGATATTTTTTATTTTTGCCAATAATGATACAACTTTTTTGTTCCTTGGATTGTTTTCGTATTTTGCTTCGTTTTCGAGAGAAAAAATAAAAACCACTTTATTGCATTTACAAACAAAACACCTTTGTATATCAAAGTTAATTAAAACATTTAAATTAAAAATAAAAATATTTTTTTAAGTAATGATATAAAAAAAGCAAGTGTTGAAAATGGCCACCTTCTGATAAAACGCTCGATTGCAACAGATTTTTTTTTTAAACTTTAACACCCTGTATATCAAAAACGGGGCAACCCCGGACACATGTTCATGTGAACTTTTTCTCTTAGTATATCATAATGAATCACCCCCTTAAATTACGTACTGTACTTCCGAAACACCCTGTATATCACCGTTTTGGGCCGGGTGTTTTCCTAAAATATGCATTTTTGGAGTCTCTGTAATTTTTTTCCGGTTAAATTTTTATTATTTTTTTAAACATAATCCAAGGTACTTCTTAACGTATAATTCAATGGCTGAGTAAACATTTTTTCAAACTAATATTTTCACTTTGTATATTTTTGCATATTTGAATAGGGCTTGAAATTACTGTTCCAATAGTATAGCACACTTGAGGTTTTGCTTAAGTTTTCTTTGAAACACAGACGTTTAAATTTGTTTACGTGTTGACTTTGAGGCACGCACTTTGAACACGGAGACATTGGACGACGCGGGTAAAAAATGTACGAATGTACAAATAGGGCTTCTCCTTGGCACAAATTCAAGCCATTCAAGACCTAAAAAGTTCATAACCTTTAACGCGAATGTATTTTTATTAATGGTTTCTGGAAAATTGTAACCAATTGCGCGATTTTACGATTAATTGTGTTTGGACAGACAAAGGCTATATAAGCAGTGCCGCTATTTTTAACTGCTTCAAATGTTACACTTGATCACAACAAAATTCTCATCCAATTGTGGAGCATGGGATCATGTGGCAGACTTTTTGTGGGGTTAAGAAGACCAGAAAGAGTTGAGTTTAGTGTGTGGGCAGGCGATTCTACGAGTAGGATTATTGGTCCGTTTATTTATGATGGCGGATTTACATCCCAAATATATTTGCAAATTCTAAGCAAACAAATAAACCCCTTGTTGATAAATTGTCACTAATGACTTAGGAACGTATTTTTGTAGCAAGACGGGGCACCGCCTCACTATGCTGCAATCGCCAGAAAATGTTTGGCGTCCAATTTTGGTAATAACTGGACAACGAGGATCCCAACCGTTGTCCGGCTGGGTATCCGGATCTAACGCTAATGGACTTTTATCTTTGAGGAAAGTTGGAAGACCTTATTTTTAAATTGCCAACGAACACTAGACTAGAATTAAGAGTCGCGGTGATGCAAGGTTTTGCATCTCTCACTCTAATTGAACTGACTAATTCGACAAGAAATGTTGTGATGCAGTCGGCGCATAGGGGAAACCGGTCGATATTTTGAATACCTCCTGTAGGGAAATATCGTTCTTTTTTGCTGTTCCTTATTATTGATATTTTGTTTGTTATTAGTTCATCTTTATTTTAAATATAGTTTAAATAATTGTTATAATGTTTTGGCATTTTTATTGTTAACGTGAGTTTTAATTACTGCTGTGAACCGCTTTATTTCAAAAAAAATATCAAGTGTGCAATTTTTTCGGAATTGTAATTTGAAGCTCTATTAAAATATGCTATTCTACGTACAAAAGTGCTTTGGAAATGTTAAAAACACCCTGTATCTTCGAAACGGTGATGGATATCGATATGTGGTTTTCACCAGGTTTGTCATTAAAATTAGGCCTAAGACACCAAGATGTTCAGGTTAGTTGGTAGTAGAAATAAATTCGTTTTTAACCGGCAGTACAATATAGAATTTCAAAACAAACTAGTTGGTTATACCTACAGAGTGTTTTTTTTTACTAAAAAGTCCGATATTTCACAGGACAATTCACATTAGATGCAGACGGTACAATACCAAAACCACTGGAGTGTATATTGTCTGGTGTAGATTAATAGAAGACAAAATAATTTTTGATGGGACATTAAATGGTGGCGTATATTTAAATTGTTTAAATAATATATTAGCTGTTGCATTTATTTTCAATATTAACAATATTTAAACCTTTTTAAATCATATACAGTAAAATCTCTCAATAGCGACCACGCTCAGTGAATCAAATGTTGGTCAGTTAATAGAGAAAAATTAAAACAACTGGTCTGCATTTTACAGTGTTTGTCTATTAATAAGTATCTACATATATGTAAATAATTTTAAATATTTTTGTCTAAATTTATCAGAACTAAAATTAAATGAGATATAATAATCAGAAATTAATGATTGCTTTAAGTTTTTTCATTTTATTTTTATAAAATTTACATTTTAATAGCAATTGACAAATATTTGTAGACCTGTCAAAATTGTTAACATTATTAAAAAAGTCTCTTAAACTTGCGCAGGCTTCAGATATGCTTAATATTTTCGACACTGGACCGTTTCTTGGATTCTTCAATACACTCGATGACAGTCAATTCTGCACTTTCTGTTGGTAAATCGTTATCAATAGAGGCAAATTGTTTCAAGTTCACAGATGTGTCCTAATGTTAGGAAATAGTTGTGAGAGCGGAATATTATCTTCTTCTTCGAAGTCGTCAATATTATCTGTATTATACATAAATCTGGCTTTCCTAAAGCATTTTCCTATTGTCACTGGAGACAAATTTCGCCAGTCCACCAAAACCCATATCAAGGCGTTGGTCATGCCAATATCATTTTCAATTTCTTGCAGGGAACAGCCACTGTCTATACATGTTAAAAGCCTCTTAATAAAGTAGCTTCTGTAGAGCATTTTAAAATTCTGAATAATGCCTTGGTCCAAAGGTTGGCAATGTGATAGTATTGAGTGAACTGTGAAGCCATGTTGTCATGATGTCTGTTGTCATCCACGCTTTTTTATTCGAGACCTATTGGAGAAGGAACTTATCGATATGTGCGCCCTTAAAACATCGAAAATTTTTGCTTTCGCCTATTATAAGTGGTTCTTCCTTTTCACCTTCCATATTTGCACAGAACAGAATTGTATATCGTTGTTTTGCTGTTTTTTTTTCCAGTACGCTTGTCATCATTGAACGCATATGTTTTTGTTGGCAATGCACTATAGGAGAGACCTGTCTCATCTGCATGAAATATGTCCCTTGGGGCATAATCCTTTAAAATAAAATGGTCAATAGCCTTCTTTCCAAGCAGTAGTCACCTTCTTAAAACAAATTTCTAACTTCTGCTTTATTTTAAAGCAACATAGTCAATTGGGTCTTACCCACTTTAAATTTTTCAGCCTATTTCCTGGTACTTTAACCAGTTTTTCACATTCCTCGATTATTTAAATTTTTTCTCTTAAAGCAAGATATTTCCTTTTTCCCGCCATCTTCAAATATTCACGTTAGTCCCAAAACACATAAAAACTGTTCAAAACAAAACTAATGTTAATAACCGATTTATGCACCTATATTTCTTAAGAATTGTCGAGTCGGGTTTTACTGCCCCGAATAAAGGGCGTTTTTAGCATTAATGCTTACTAAAAATTCAGATAATGAGTGCTCGCGGTCGTTTAACAGATGGGTCGGTAAGGAGGGGTATAAAATAATGGGATTTCCATTTTTAAATATGGGAAATTCATAATCGGTCGTTTAACGCAGGTGGTCACTTTATAGAGGCGGTCGCAAACAGATGTTTTACCGTATTTATGTTTATAAACCCTAGCATAAATATTTTGTAAAGTATCGGTTAGCTGCCACAGATTTCATGCTATTTAATCCTGTATCTCTGGCTTAAATTAATATACCGGCGTGCGGTTTTCACCAAATTTCTCAGTAATTAATATACTATCTTTCTAAATAAATATTTATATATGGTTTCATTAAAATTTTTAAAAACAATTGAAAAATATGCTGATTGTCCAAATAGTTCCCTCTAGCGCTGACGAATATAAAAAACCATAGTTATACAAAATTTGAAATATTATTACAAAATAAGCCATTCAAATGAGAAAAAGTTGGTTAAATTTGATTAAGGCAAACCGTAGCTATTAGTATTTCAGTCAAAACAGATGTCTGTCAAAACAAATTCCCCCTCCACCAATAGGTCTATTTTGCGTTGAGTTATAGAGCAAAATGTATGAAAGTTAAGTTATTCCGTATACTCCAAAGAATAAAACACTTAATTTTTGACATACCTTTATTTGGTATATTATCGATAAAAATCCGAGAATCTTTTTATTCATAGGTTGGTTTAGGAACTTATTTCCAACAATTTTGTTTGGTCAACTTTGTAATACACTTTTTTATTTGAAAACTCCGTGACAACGATTTCTAAGATATGGCCGGCGTTCATTCTTATTTGGCCACCCGGTACATTGACAATCAATCAAACGTTTTAGGCAACATGTTGATATAAAGTATGTTGATATAGTCGTTCTTCTCTAGTATTTTACTGGAGTTGAATAAACTAGTTCTTTTAGATGTCCCCAGAAGTAAAAGTTTAAGGGATTTAGGTCTGGAGACCTTGGTGGCCATAAAACAGGTCCACCTCGATCTATATCTATGGAGGGCCAAAAACGCTTGTTAAGTGTTGACGTACTATACTGTTTATCTCGAAAACCGCCAGTTTTATCGTGATAAATTAAGAATAATTTTTTAAAGAGGAATACCAGAATATTAAAACAATCAGTTTTAAGCTCTGTCAAATGACACCAGTCAAAATTCTGGCCCAACGAGTGTGGTGCATGGCAAGTCCGTTCCTGACTTCCCTAACGATATAAAACATCTACTGTAGTATGGTTTAATGACTCTTTATAGTCTCTATAAAATATTAAAATTTATTGAATTATACAAATCGGTTCAAAAGTTAGAGCCAAAAAAGTAATAAATCGCTGGGTATTCCTTTGGGGCTCTGAGTCTCCGATAAGGGACACTTAAGGAATTTCTTGTCTATGACAAATTAGGGTTATTTTGACCTCCTCTGTATGCTCCAGAGAAATTAGGAGGTACTTACTGGACACTCTGAATACATATGCGACTTTGAGTTTGATCTGGTCTACAGAATAATATGCAAGAATATTCAGATAATCGGGTTTTTCGGCTACATATACGTACATACATAGTTTGCTGTCTTGGAACACCCTGTATAGTTAGTTATTATTAAAATCTATTTATTTTTAATTGACAGACTACAAAATTATAACAAATAATACCTACGATTGTATTTTGGACAGGATAAAGTAAATATACAGAACTTATTTAAACCACTACCGGTCTTCGTATAGATCATAAAACCGGACCATAAAATAATAAAAGCATTCTCTATGAAAATGCCTCGCAGGAAATATTTCATAACAGCAATAAACGATTTTATGGTTTATGTCTGCATGAAAATGATTTATTATGGAAATTTATATTTGAATATAAAATGCTTATGGGTGAAGTGTAGGGCTGCACAACAAAAATATAATGTTTTTTTAATTTTTATAAGGAAAGTGTTTTTCCTAAATCGACTAAACTTCAAGTTTTATAACTTTGCTAGTTTAAAGTTTTGAACGCTTCGCTACCGCACCAATTTTGTCATAAAAAAGTGTATAATCTTTATGTATTTGGTATGCCATTATTATAAAACACGACACAAGCAAGTAATTGATTAGAATATAAGCTAATAGAGTTTTTTAGAGAGTTGACCTACGGTACCAGAAATTTAACAAATCAAATTAGCTTCTAAACAGACATCAAATATACAGGGTGGTGTTAAAGTTCGGAATAATAGGAATATTTCTGAACAGGTTAACTTAAAAAAAAAAAACGCTCAGACACGTCGATTTTTATTTTTATTTCTGCATTTTTTTAGCTAATGCTAGAATATACAGGGTGTTACATAAATGAATTATCACATCACGTTTTTGTAAATGGAATACCCTTATATTATATTGATTCTACGCAAGATTCTAAGCAGATTTCGTTTATGATGTCCTATACCTATCTTCAACTGTTTACGAATTATTGACAATTGAAAATTAGACATCTACAATGAAAATAAAAATATAAATTGAATTGTTTGAGCGTTTTTTCTTAAGTTAACCTGTTCACAGATATTTCTATTATTCCCAACTTTATTTTCATTCGTATAGGGTGTCTCAAAAAAATCAGTATCAATTTCAAGTTTGTTTTTATAAACGAAATGACACTTTTTTAAATTTTACATATTATTTTATTTAATGATCATTATTTACAATAAAGGAATATGCCTACCTATTTTAATAAATGTTGCAAGTGGTATCCATTTACAGCTCTACAATGACCCAATCTATCCACAAACTCTCTTTGGACGTTAGCATGGTTACCAATATATGGCGCTCATAGTGATGTTATTTGATGTCATTCTAATTCACTTTATTGACAAACGCCTTGTGATTATTTGATTATTTTGTATTATTTTATCATAATGTTCTTAACAGAAACGCAAAGAATCGAGATCCTCATTATGGCTGGTTGTGGAGATAAAACTCGAACGCAAGAAGAAATGTGTGAGATGTTCAATAATAAATACCCGGAGAGACAGCCAATCAGTCAGGCCACTGTAAGTAAATTAATAATTAAATTCAATAATTTCGGACATGTCAGAGACAAGCCGCGTTCAGGACGACCAGGCATCCCTGAAGACACTAAAATTGATATTTTAATGTCCCTGGAAGAAAATCCTCATTCAAGTACTAGATGGCTTTTAAACCAAGACAACATTGGTGTGGATCATTCAGCTATTGTGAAGTTCTTAAGAAAAGAAAAGTGGCGTCCTTATAAAATAAAAATAGTTCAAGAGCTATATGACGATGATCCGGACAGAAGGAATCAGTTTTGTGAGGTAATGATGGATATCCGCCAAAATAATAATAATTTTGTAAAAAACATGATCTTCTCTGATGAAGGGGACGTAAATAAGCAAAATTTTCGTTATTGGTCAAATGAAAATCCACAATGGTATAGAGAGGGCCATACGCAGTATAGGAAGAAAATTAATGTTTGGGCGGGAATTGTTGAGAATAGAATCATTGGGCCATATTTTTTTGAGGGGACATTAAATGGCCAACGATACCTGTCATTTCTAGAGGAAGAACTTGTACCTGCCTTAATTACACTATTTCCAAATCAAGATGTTCCAGATACGTTTGATGATAGACTTTGGTTTCAGCAAGATGGAGCTCCTGCCCATTTTAGCGCAAATGTTCGAAGATATTTGGATAATACGTTTCATCATCGTGTGATAGGCCGACGGAGCGAAATAGAGTTGCCACCAAGGTCACCCGATTTAGCTCCGCTCGACTTCTTCCTCTGGGGCTACGTTAAAGCGAGAGTATACAAAAATAAACCACAAAATTTAGAAGACTTGAAAACAAGAATAAGAGCCACGATACGGCAAATTACCCCAGATATTGTTACTAACGTCCAAAGAGAGTTTGTGGATAGATTGGGTCATTGTAGGGCTGTGAATGGATACCACTTCCAACATTTATTAAAATAGGCAGGCATATTCCGTTATTGTAAAATGTTCATTAAATAAAATAATATGTTTAAAATTTAAAAAAGTGTCATTTTGTTTATAAAAACAAACTTGAAATTGATACTGATTTTTTGAGATACCCTATACGAATGAAAATAAAGTTGGGAATAATAGAAATATCTGTGAACAGGTTAACTTAAAAAAAAAACGCTCGAACAATTCAATTTATATTTTTATTTTCATTGAAGATGTCTAATTTTCAATTGTCAATAATTCGTAAACAGTTGAAGATAGGTAAAGGACATCTTAAACGAAATCTGCTTAGAATCTTGCGACGAATCAAAATAATATAAGGGTATTCCATTTACAAAAAGTGGCATTGACGTGATAATTCATTTATGTAACACCCTGTATATTCTAGTATTAGCTAAAAAAATGCAGAAATAAAAATAAAATAATAAAATGCAGAAATAAAAATAAAAATCGACGTGTCTGAGCGTTTTTTTTTTTAAGTTAACCTGTTCAGAAATATTCCTAGTACTTTATCACCACCCTGTATAATCGAGAGCATGATTGCTTACGAACTATTACGACCCTATTTATAATATATAGTCTGTCACTTAATGCGACAGAGTAATAAATCATTATTGAACTATAAAACCCAGTGGTCTTCGAAGTATTCCATAGGTGTAGTCCAATTATTATTACTGTACCTATGATTACTGTCAGGTGTCCCGAAATCGGGTAGGCAGAGGCACCTCACTGTTTCAAACATTTCAAATGTTTAGTTACTTTCCGGCAGTTGTTGGAAAACTGGGCTTTCTAAAAATGAGAAAAATATTATTCTTAATGCGTTCAACGCTCTTCGCCACCAAAATTCAACATTTGGAGTCGCAAAAATAGTTGAAATGTGCTCGTATATGACTGGTGTCGGACAGTCAACAATATACCAACTTGTGTACGAGGATAAACACGGCTCCATCAGGTCACTAGTCACAGATAAGTACAGGAAGAAAAGAAACTGTAATAAATGAGGATGAAAATACTGCCACCAGAAGAATCATACACTCGTTTAACTTACTTGGTTAAATGAAGGATATACCGTTGGTAAAATATGACAAGATAAACATATAATAAGCGCGAGGCAAGCTTTCATGGAAGGATAAAAGCACCCTCGGGAAAAGGTAAAAGATTAATAATTACTCACATTGGTAGCAAAAATTGACTTATCGACGGCGGCTTACCAACATTTAAATCAAAACGGACTGGAGACTATCATGAAGACATGAACGTTGATGTCTTTGAAGAATACTTTCAGCAAATGCTAGATCTTATTCCTCCTGGGTCTGTTAGAGTCATGGATAATGCCAGCAACCACTCAAGAAAATTCGAAAAAATATCAACGTCCTCTTGGAAAAAAAATCATTCATTGACTTACTGTAAATTAGAAGCCATTTCAGAAAGACGTGCTGAAAAAGGAGCTACTGGAGGATCAGGCCAAAGGGTTTGGTATAAATCCGTTTTTTGTCCCAGCATAAATTATTGTTATACGCTCACCTTTAATTGATGGAGCTTTGGTTCTGCATTGACCCGATAAATCTACCCAATCTTTATCTGGAACTTCGTGTGTGTCATACCACGTCTCGTCCAAATAAATAATATCCCTTCCATCCTGTCTATATCCATGGAGTGCAATTATCCATCTTTTTAACCAGGCCGATGCCATAATTACTTTTTGTTTGTTAATTTTTTTCATTTTAAAACCGTTTCCTAAAATACATTTCCTTAGACACGACAACACTTTATTCCTGTATCATCTTTTTTTAATCTCTGCAATATGGTTTTTTAAGTGGGGATCATTTGTTCCCTGTACATGGCATGTATTTTTCTACGATTATATCGATATTCGTCGCATCCAGTTTATTTAAAGTAAAAGTGTCTTTCCTCTTTCTTCTCTCCAATATAGGTTAATTTACAACAAACCATACTGTGCTCACTGGCCTGCGTGTCAAAGCTGCCGCTTCCTTCACTGCACCAAATTTTGAAAAAGCACGTTTACGAAGGGTGGTGTAAACGTCGAAGATTTCTCTTTTTGTGTCAACTGATAAAATATCACGCTTTAATTGATTTTTATCGCGACCCGTAGATCCACTTGGCGTACTGGTTTTTCCCCACGGACGAAACATTCTTAGATATCACGTTTAATTGGCAACAAATAACTTCCTGTCAAAACGAGTGAGTCAAGTTAGAGATCTGGGAGCTCTTTTTGATGACAAGTTGTTATTCGACATTCATATACAAAACACTGTCAGTAGTGCGTTCCGGATGCTCGGATTTGTAAATAGACAAGGCAAACACTTTAGGCATAATAACACATTAATATCTCTTTATTACGCATACGTCTTCAGTCGTCTTAACTTCGCTTCTTCTGTTTGGAACCCACAATGTGTTGTTTATAAGTCGCGTATAGAATCTGTCCAAGATAAATTTCTAAAATGTTTAGCATTTAGGGATAACATTAGAAATGATAATTTGGGAATGCTACGCTCTAAGTATAAGTTGTTGTCCTTGGAACATCGAGATCCGTTAATGATATACTTAACCTCTATAAAATAATTAACTCAGAAATTGATTCTCCTGAGCTGTTGGCATTGGTGACCTTCAATGTTCCTCAGAGGAATTTTAGGAATATAAATTTATTTAAATCCCGCTTTTCTCGGACAAATAGTTCTTTAAACTCGACTTTCTCGAGAATGTTTAAATTTTCTAACTCGGTATGTGATGCAGTGGACTTTTTTTCTACTTCCTTACAAGCCTTTAAGAACAAATTAAAAGTAATATTTATTGACTTTTAGTATTTAGGTTAGTAAGTACCTATTAGGTTTTACTTATATCTGTTTAGTTGATAGAATAAGTACACTATGAACATTTTAATTAAACTAAATTATATTTGTAAATAGTGGATACCTTTATGGGAGCATATCCTGTTCGTATCCCAAAGAAAATAAATAAATAAAATAAATAAACCAAAACAAACATCTAATTGAATTTTAAAACCAAAAATCGACATATTTAAATAACTAAAATAAACCTATTTTATTTTACCCTAATGATTTTAAGAGAAAATATAATAATATAATAGTCTTTAAATAGATCCGTACCTGGAGTCTGCAGATCAGGTGGCCGAATTTTAAACCTCACACAATAAGTTATTATGACGGTAAGGGACTAGCATTTATAATGAGTTTGTAAGATAGATAGACGGACTCTACTATTCTATTCATTTCCTCCACCAGCATTGACAACAAAACCCTTGTCAGTGGAGCTGCAGAACGAATTAATATTTTCGGTTGTTCAAATTGTACAATAAATGTTAATGTTAATAACAAAAGTTCAAAATATACTTGTAATTATTTTTAATAATAGTGTACCTAAATGGTAAATATCCGGCAAGGGATAGACATAAGCAAGTTTTTAAAGCTACGTGCTTATTTAAAGAAGCAAAAGGAAGGCTACACTCCCAAAAAGTATTTATATTTGAACAATTCGAAAATTTTCTTTCTCAAGTTCATAATCAGAGGTATTTAGGAATTAAGGTAAATTTAGATATTACGTCAAAGAATACAAGTTTTTTATGAAACATATTATGGCATTTTTTGGATTATACTTGTTATTGGTATTCCTGGTGCATGCCGATATGAAGAAATTGTAAAAATGACCGTTGATGACATACAAGACTTAGGATCTGCCATTCACATAAGAATTCATGATAGTAATACTAGAACACCGCGATCGTTTACTATTGTTGCGGAACAATATTTAAGCATATATAAAAAATATGCATCATTACGCCCAGAAGGCATGAACGAAAAAGATTCTTTTTAAAATTTGTAAATGGTCGCTGTTGTCCCATGATAATGGGAATTCATAAGATAAGTACTGTTCCTAAGGAAGCTGCAGTTTTCTTAAAATTACCTGATGCCACAGAATATACCGGTCACTGTTTAAGGAGAACTTCAGCTACACTGCTTGTAGATGCAGGTGCAGACATTACGTGTTAAACGCGCCACGGGGGATGGAAATCCAGTAATGTAGCTGAAGGGTACATTGAGGAATCGATGATCAACAAAAAAATATTGCAAAAAAAAATTTTACAACCTCATTTTACTGAACCAATCCCTATTAACATTGACATAAATTCAACAGCAGAAGTGGTTCAACGGAGAGTTTAACGCTAGAAAATGCAAAAACAGCAGGATCGCAACATCGCAACATGCACCTTGTGTTAATTGTTCTGGGCCACAATAAATAACCGTACTTTTAATCTGATGTTTAATAAATAGTTCATTGTTGTATTTTTCAACATTATTTATTTATGACACAAACACACGCTGAAAGCGGAAGAAAAAGTTCTTTTACTTCCGCTGCCTATAGCAACCGTTTACTGTAAAAAAGCAAAACTTTAACGTCAAAAAATTAGTAGAAAAATGTCAAGTTTATTGACGGTTGAAGGAAAAACTAATTAGTTACCTACCTTTTTTAATTTGCTGGCATTCAAAATTTTTCTTTATGCTTTTATAAATTTGTCACTACATAATAAACCACCACCATGATTACAGATTTTTTAAAATGCAAATTCACCCACAAGATGCCGCGGAAAACGTGATTTTACGAAACTTTTCCGCAAAAACTTTTCTCTCGATTCTTGGGAAAACCGAGGCACGCGAAACACGGAATGATTGTTAAGTTTCGCTGCAGAATACACCGGAGCAAGGATTTAACTTGGCGCATGCGACAAGATCATTTTAGTTGACGAATAAAACGAAAAACACTTCACATGCTTGACACCTTTGTGCTCATAATTATGATTATTACTTCCTTAATTTGACAAAAGGTGTGTCTTTTAGTATTGTTTCATTTTAAAGAAACATTTGTCATGTCTTCACTGTTGTAGCAGCGTAATCGTTGTCCAAAAGGTATTCAGGGTGTCTCTAAAAGAGAGCTATAAGATATGACGATCTACTCTAACTTACTATAAAAGTGGATAGTTTTCAAAATACAAGGGCGTCAAATGTATTTTGTTTAAACCCATATACAGGGTGTCCATTTAGTGTGCCGGTGGACGATATCTCGTTAAAGGTCGTTTTAAGGAAAAAAACTTATATACAAAAGTTGTACAGTATGTAAAGGTTAACGCCGCGCACCTTTTAAAAATAATTTTAAATTTACAGGTTGGCTCAAAAGTCCAGGGCGGGCCAAACATATATTTTTTTAAATCGAACAATATACAGCGTGTGCGTGGATTTGCTTGCCAAATGGAAAACTTCTTTATTATTCATTTTTCGAAAAAAAGTTATTCTTTATAAAAAGTTTTGCTTTTAAAATTATTAAGATTGGCATAAGAATTTCTTTTTAATGTTGTACAGGGTGTCTCAAAAAACGAAAAACTTTAATTCCAAATGTGAAAAAACTTTATAATTACCAATATGTATTAACCGGCAAATTGGAAAGAGCGAAAAGCGCATTAAATCGTCAACTAATTTGTAGTATACAGGGCAATGATAAAGTTGTTTTTGAATAGTTCCTCAACATTTTTGATAAACAATATGGATAAATACCATCGCAATATTTATTATTAAGCCATCAATGTACTATTTGCAGGATAATTTAGTATACAGAGTGATTAAAATATTTAGATAATTTACAACCTTATTGAAAATTTATTAAACAATCATATCAACATATTTACACATAACAAGTTTTTCAATTACTAGTAATTATACAGTAAACACGAACAAATATACATAGACGATGAAATTTCAATAAGCCCCCCGTTGTTCATCATACACCTAATAATTTTTTTCTAAAACTTCTGACGGCATTCGATAGTTGATATAGCCCGGCACATTCCTGAATTATTCGTCTCTTGAGGTGTTCTCTGTCTCGGGGCCACCTTTTATATACCCTTTCTTTAAGGACACTCCACAAAAAATAATCCAGTGGGGTGAGATCCGGGGACCTCGCTGGCCAATGACAAAAACGTAAATCTTGATCTGTACCTCTTCCTATCCACCTATTAGCAAAATTTCTGTTCAGCCAATGTCTAACTTGCAATGCAAAATGTCCGGGAGCCCCATCTAGTTGAAATAATAAGTTTCGTATACCGGCCAAAGGTATGTCATCCAGCATATCACTAAAATCATTTTCTAGAAAATTTAGAAACACCTCACCGTTTATATTATCATCAAAAAATATTGGTCCCAACAATCGGTCCCCGACTATACCACACCACACATTTACTTTTTCAGAATATTGGTTTCGGCACTGTATAACCCAATGAGGGTTATCCACTGATCAATAACGGGACTTTTGAGAGCTTACAATACCGTTGGTCGTAAAAACAGCTTCATCTGAAAAAATTATTTTAAAAGGTAAACGGCGTTCGTCCTCCATAACGCCTAATAACTACGCAGAAAAATCTAGTCTCAATTCCGAGTCCCCTGGTAATAATGTATGGGTAAATTTTGGCTTAAAAGGTTTAATTTTATGTTTTTTTAGAACCATTCTAATGAAGTAGATTTTTAAGTCTAAATCTCGAGACATTTGCCTTAAACTAGTTTTAGGGAATTCGTTGATGAAGAGCAAAACATTAAGTTCATCATTTTCATCGTATAAGCGAGGAAGATTATTTTGACCTTGGTTTTCTCTTCTCCAAAAAAAGTTTGGAGAGCACCGTTTAAATTTACTCATAACATTACTTATTGTTTGATGGGTTATTGGTGTTGGTCTTTCCGGGTGATTATTGTTAAATTCCTCGGCTGCTTATCTATTTGTGCGATAATTATTTCCAACTATTAAAACAATCTGGATTTTTTCATGATCAGTTAAACTCATTGTTAGAGGAAAAAACACAAACTAGAAAAGTTTTATTGACATATGTCAATTCGTGAAATGTGTCTTTACAGGTTTTTACCTTAACATTTAATTATTTACAGGTAAAAGTTTAATTTATAATTATTAGGTTTTATTTAAAACTTTACTTAATAAAACAATAATTTATTGTTTTTCTGTATGGTGTATGATGAACAACGTGGGGGGCTTATTTTTCCATATTGTTTATCAAAAATGTTAAGTAACTATTCAAAAAAAACTTTATCATTAACTACAAATTGCCGGTTAATAAATATTGGTATAAAGTTTTTTCACATTTAGAATTAAAGTTTTTCGTTTTTTGAGACATCCTGTACAACATTAAAAAGAAATTCTTATGCCAATCTTAATCATTTTAAAAGCAACACTTTTTATAAAGAATAACTCTTTTTGAAAGATTGATAATAAAGAAGTTTTCCATTTGGGAAGCAAATCCACGCACACGCTGTATATTTTTTTTATTATATTGAAGCCTTTAGTAGTTCTCTATTCTACTTTAAAAAATTTTGATCATCAACTGTGGCGTTGTCAAGATATGAATTTTTTAATGGATTTTTGGCTAAAAACCATTTTAGGTACATAAAAATCGTTGGATTTGAACTATCTTTACTAATTTTTTTACTTAAATTTAGGAAGGAAAAGTTATAACATGTAAAATCACCTGACTGTTATTAGAATTGGTATAAGTACTACAGAGTGTTCAACATTTTGGTCCAAACTTAATGAATTTAAAATCAAGTTTTCGTTTTTTTTTTAATGAAACACCCTGTACTTTAAATTTTCCTCGAAAAGATATTTTAATTCTCTTTAATTTGATGCCAATATCTGAGACCTTATTTCAAAAAGTTGTTGAAGGAAACATGCTGGTGTGCCGTAAACATCGACCTTGACGGTGCTCCACAAAAAGAAATCCATGGCCGTTAGGTCAGGTGACCTTGCTGGCCAACTGATCGGACCTTAAAATAATGAAAATATTAGGTAAAAAAAGATTCCATATTATTGTGTTCTCAACAACCATTCCTCCCTATCCACCGCTCTGCAGACTGTGCATTTAAATGTTTCCGAACATAGTTGGTGTAGTGAGTAGGTGCCTCATCGAGCTGAACTCATATCCTGTTCGTTATAAACTCCGGAAGAATATCAGTCAGCCTAGCAAAGTCGTGTTGTAAAAATTCCATATGACATAATCGTGGATAACACCACCCCAAACGTTTAAGCTCCAGTGATGTTGAAAATTATTTACTAGCAGGGCATGTGGATTTTGGGTACCATAAAAGTAAAAATTATGTCTATTGACGAACCCATTCCTATGAAATGTCGATTCGTCGGTGAATATAACATATTTAAAAAAATCTTCATCTTCAGCAGTGGTATTTTGGGCCCATTGACAAAATAATGTTCTTCTTTTAAAATATTTGTCCCTTAATTCTTGATATAAACAATTATTCACTGAATATTTTTTTATTTTCAAATTAGAACTAATTTTTCTGACATTTATTTCTGGATTCTTTACCACCGCCAATGCACTGCCTAGCTGGTTATCTTCATAAAGCGCTCTTTTGGTCCTAGATTTTTTTTCATACTATACGCTCTCCGTTCTCTCAAATCGATCTTTTAGTTTAATTATTGATCTTTCATCCAGACATCGAGCTTCTGCAAACTTTTGAGCATATAAACGTGACGCCATAAAACAATTTCCATCACTTTTTCCAATTGCCTAAATCATATTTACTAATTCTATTCGAGGGTAATTAAAATTCATTTTGAAAATTAACGTAGAGAAGGCCACTGTAAAACGTCGAATAATTGATATTATTATGTCTGCAATTTGCAGAAAAGTTGAATTTGATAAAAATGCATGGCCAACAAGTTATTAAATTTAAAGCACGAAATTACGTTTGCTTTTAAGACACAATTTCTTGAAATCATGTTTTTTCCAACAACTTTTTGAAATAAGGTATCAGATATTGGTATCAAATTAAAGGGAATTAAAATATCTTTTCGAAAAAAAATGTAAAATACAGGGTATTTCATTAAAAAAAATCGAAAACTTGGTTTTAAATTTATTAAGTTCGGACCAAAATGTTGAACACTCTGTAGCACTTATACCAATTCGAATAACAGTTGGGTGATTTTACATGTTATAGCTTTTCTTTCCTAAATTTTAGTAAACAAATTTGTAAAGATAGTTAAAATCCAACGATTTTTATGTAAAATCGTTTTTAGCCAAAAATCAATTGGAAAATTCATATCTTAACAACGTCGCATTTGATGATTAAACTTTCTTAAAGTAGAATAGAGGACAACTAAAGACTTCAATATAATAAAAAAATATGTATAGTGTTCCGTTTAAAAAAATATGTTTGGCCCACCCTGGATTTTTGAGCCAACCTGTATATTTAAAATTATTTTTAAAAGGTGCGCGGCGTTAACCTGTACATCTTTTGTAAAAAAGTTTATTTCCTTAAGTCGGCCGTTAACGAGATATCGTCCACCGGCACACTAAATGGACACCCAGTATAGTTCTTGCAAACCAATTTCCGATGCACGTCATTAATCAGCTAATAATTGTTAATCCGTAAGAAAACATTAGGAAATTAAATTTGGGCAAGAAATATTAAAATTTTATGCGATATTGAATGTACTAAAGATTTAAAGTGTTCTCCTTTGATACGAACCCACTTATAGCAAATATTTTGATTATTTAAGCTTGTAAAAATTAATACGCTTTGAATTTTATTGACCGACAGTTGTCAACAGAACTGTGGTGGCCGGTATGACCCAATTGCGTCCGGAGTAAAATAAAGGTTGATCGAATTGCGTCCTGCGGTATAGCCCAATTGCGTCCCATGGTCAGAAAAATATCTACCTACAAACTGTGATAAAAATTATTTCATTACATACATAATCAAGTACTTAGTAAATTACCTTTCATCCTAAATCCCTCTTAATATTTATAACCCAATTAAATATCATAATGTATTTTCTTAAAACTGTACCCTATTACACCCTCATTACCTGTCATTAATAAAAATAATCCATTCATTGTTAAAAATGAAAATCAACTTCTAAATATTCAGTTCTGATCTTCTTCTCTGGTAAAGTACATAGGTCTGTTGTACTGTGTCATAGATTTGATACTTCTAAATAAAACTGTGAGAAGAAAAGTGTTGTGAATACGTTATCAAGTGATTATGGAAGTGTTGGATAGTGCGAAAGGAAAAACCGTCATAGTTATTAATAACTATAAGTTTTGCTTCCATAAACAATTAGCGAATAACAACGAAAGATGGGCGTGTACGAAAAAAACCTGCAAAGCTTTCATCAAAATCGATGAAGCTCAAAATATTCCTGAATCACATGAATTACACAATCACGAACCAGAGAACCACCACGCATTGTTAACGCAAAAAATTGGCGGTACGTTAAAAGGAAAAGATGTTGAAGGTATTTCAAGTAAGCTGACAAAAATAATCCACAGCGAGTTACGTATATCCGATAATACAGAAATAACACTAAGAGATGTGAACGCTTTTAGAAGGAAAATAAATTATGCTCGACGATCAAGGTATCCAAAATTACCGAGTACTGCGGATGATTTCCACAATGCTTTAGATGCCATGGATGTTAAATCTAATTTAGGTGAAAACTTATTGTTTATTAATAGTCGTAGTGATAAAATTGTGTGTTACAACCGTAACAAATGTAAAACCCTTATGTGAAATGCGACGAATTTTTGTTGATGGAACCTTCTATAGTATAGTGCGCCGAAACAGTTTACACAAGTTTTCACTCTACATGGACTTCATGATAATATATATATGCCTTTAGTTTTTTTCTTACTTTGTAACAAAACACAACAAATACGATTATACGAGAAAGCCTTTTATTATTTAATTGACACTTGTGAACAAAATAAATTTATGTTTAATCCACATTCTATATACGCGGATTTTGAGTTGGCAATACATCTTGCGATAAGGCAAGTTATACCAACTTACAAGTCTGTGGTTGTCGCTTCCATTTAGGTCAGAGTTGGTATAAAAAAATACAAGAACTGGGGCTTTCTACGGAGTACAAGAAAACGGAAAGCGAAATAGGGAATATTTTAAAGTTGTTTTTTGGTCTTCCATTTTTGGATTCATCAGAGGTGGATGATTGTTTTACCGACGATTTAATGTCTATTTCACCGCAAAATGACAAACTTCAAAAAATTTTCGATTATTTTCTGGAGACGTATCTTAAGCCAACATCCCCATTTCCCCTAAAAATTTGGGCCACATTTTCAGCAACTATTACTAGAACCACAAACAGTTGTGAATCATTTCACTCTAAGTTTAACGCCATGTTTTATTGCTATAGACCTATACCTGTTTCAACAATAGTTGAGGAAAATAAATTATTAAAGTCACCTAAAAAAAAACGTTCTCATTCAAAGAGAGTTGTAAATGTGTAAAGTTATAAATTCTATCCGTAACACTATTTATGGAATGTACAAAATAAATAAGTTGCACCTATTATTTTTCAAAAACTATAATATTTTACAGTGGTTATGCTTCTACTCTAACTTTTTTTTAGGACACCATGTAACTTTGACAACTTTAAGTAAGAAATTAAAAGACAGACAACTGTTTGATGGTTCTCTTAACTCTTTAAGAAGCCTCTTAAAGGAAACAGGCTTCGGATGGAAAAAAGATGAACCGAGGCGAGGGTTCATGGAAGTTACCATGAAGCTTTCACACGACTGGTATTTTTGAAAGAATATATGAAAGAATGCCTACAAACTAAACTACGTTATCTAATTTCTTATTTCTTATGATATTTCTTATTTTTATGTTATGTTATTTGTCTGTATAAATCCGCCATAAGTATTTTACCTCACCGTTCCTGACGAATCCACGCTTAGAAACAAGAATGTCAATTCAGTATACGAAACCGTTTTAGAAGAAATTAGAGCTTCACTGGGTGATAAACATTCTTACATTATTGTTGATGAAAGCACAGATGCTTGTGGCAGATATACCGCACATCTTATAATTGGACCATTTCAAGAAGATAAAGCAACAAACCCATATTTAATAGCTTCTAAGCAGCTAGACAAAACTGATAATGTGACCGTAACCAGATTTATTCAGCAGTCCCTATCGAGCTCTTTCAACTTTCAAATTCAGTCCCAGATGAGAACTTTTTAGTGCTTTTGTCTGATGCAGGTATGGTAAAAGTAGGGCAAAACATAAGAATCTTTTACCCCAATAAGGTACATGTGAGTTGTCTTTTACATATAATATACAGAGTCGCAGAAACCGTCAGAACTGAATATCCTTTATTAAATAAATTAATTTCAAATGTAAAAAAAGTATTTTTAAAAGCACCTCTAGGAGTGTAGATGGATAAGGAGAGATTACCAGGAGTTAATCTACCTCCAGACCCTGTAATTACCCGGTGGGGAACATGGATTAAGGCCGCAATATTATACTACGCAGATCATTTCGAAGCCAATAAAGAACTAATTTTAGAGGTGTTGAAAAGTGCAAGTGTAGTTAAAGATCTTGTTTTTATTAAGGTTAATTTCAGTTTTATACCGGACATAATATCCTCGTTAGAGAGTGGAAATGTAAGTTTAAAAGACTCAATTAGTATTATTGAAAATTCTTCCGCTAAATATAACAACATTCCCGGTAAAATAGGAGGTCAAAAGGAACAAATTGGAAGTAACTGTAAAAAATAATGAAGGATTTAAATACTTAACTGCAGTAAAAAGCATTTATGAAGGTAAACCATTCAACGAAGTTGTATCTTGGCCTTATACTTTACTACCTAAGTTGGAGTGTTGTCCGATTACATCAGTAGATGTTGAAAGAAGCTTTTCTTTGTATAAACATATTTTTACTGATAGAACACAATCCTTTTTAGTTGAAAATTTTGAAAAATTTTAGTAATAAATGCCTTTTATACAATTTCAGGTTAAAAAATTGTTTACTTTTATTTTTCTTTGTTTTTTTTCGAATTTTTTTTAAATAAAAATTTTTTTTAGAACCCACTGTGTTTCTTTACCCTATTTTACTATACTGAATTGCAAATATTGCATACCAGTATGGTCAAAAAAATGCATATAACTGTATATTTTAAAGGCAAACAAGGCATACATATGCGCATATTTTTTCTGAATTTAAGTGCATATTATATTCCGCCCTTTAGTTATTACAAAAACAAGTTTATTATATTGGTTTGTAAGGTCAAAACTGGTTTATTCAACTTATACCCATTGTATGCTGTGTTAGTTGGTTCCTTGTACATTAACACCATCGAATTATGGGTAGGCAGTGCCTATCTTACCTACCCAGACGAGTTGCTACTGATTTTTATTGATACAGCCTTTATTAAACTCGAAAAAGGGATAGTTGTCATTTTATTGAACCACCAGCTTGCATCTTTAGGTTAACTTTCATTCGAGAGTTTGACTTATATCAGTTCAATCAATTGTATCAAAAATAATTTTTCACACAAAAAAATGGAAACGAAGATACCCATAACAGTTCCATCGGACTCGTCATCTGCAACATCTTCGGCGCACATAAGGGAATCTAGAAAGCTTACTTCCTATTATTCCTTTATACAAAGAAGATGGGCAAATTTTTCAGATAAACACTGTTGCACTTTGATTCCTTCACTACAGAGGCCCGATATTATTAAAGAGACAATTGATTCTGGAATTCTTATTGATTTGAGAAGAAGAATACGAAAATTTGTGATGATATCCGATCGGCATCCATATACAAGAAGAGTTTTCAGGTCTAATACCGAATTCAGAAATGAAGAAATAAGACATGTACTTCGACACTCTTGGATGATCCATCCATTCAGTGAAGCCATGTAAGTCAAATGAAAATATAATCCATTTAAAGTGCTATTTTTAAAAACAGAAAATTTGTCTTAAGACGAGACCAAAATTTTACATGGTAACACCTTAAAATATCCAGTTTGGTAGTACGGTTAGAGGAATTACTCAAAAATGCCCCCCCCCCCCTTCTTTAATATACTTTTGACAAAGAGTAACCCAACTAATAAGAGGCGAAAGCGACCCTCTAATATAAACTTAAATGAAAGTCACAAAAATATAACTAACCCTTGAATTTTTACACCAATAATTGAATAGATAGGTACCTACAAAATTGTACCTACTTTGTCTCATACCTAAACAATATGACTAATATTTTTAAAAAGATTCCTGATTTCCCATGGTGGTTTTGATAATTCTCTTGCTGTTGCTGACTACTTTAGCAAACAAATCTTTTGGTCATCCGCCTTTGGTAATATGCTTTTCATAAAAATGTTTTCCACAAAGCCTGTAGTTATTATATATGTCTACTGCATCTTTTTCCAGTAAATCGGTCCTGTTACAGGCAACAAGCCAGTCTTCACATCTAAAAATATAATTAAATCATACTACGGTCTCAAAATAATTGGCAAAACTGTTCATATAACCATTAACGGTGTGCGGCGAAAATATTCAACATTGATTCGCCCACTATTAAGTTAAATAAAAGCAATCCAAACCCCTTGGGAAGATTGTGCATAAATAGGTCATTACATGTTGCCGAGTTTTAATAGATTTTACTGAAATTTCCATAAAATTTACCGAAATTGGAAGGTCATTAAGGTCCCTTTCACCCTACGGTACCTGGTTTACTTAATTTGGCAACGCAGGTAGGAAGAACCCATGTCTAAAGGCTCGCACGCTTTCTTATCGCCTCTAAGCAACGTTCAGAGTCGTAGACAAGTTTCAATCAAGAGGATATTAGCAATTCAGTTATATTATTTTGGTGGATATTCAAACCAGCAAATAATATAATGCAGGCGAGTTCTTCAAGTGATAGTAACCAACAAGTTACAAAACGACGTCATTTAAAACCTGGGGAGCGTACAATGGTAAAAAATGTGTATGAGGGAATTCTAAGTACACACCGTGGAATACACTGATGCAGCAGAACTTTGTGCCACATTGACTAAGACATCTTGTCGTACTGTTAATAGAACTATCAAGGACAGTAGGAATACTAAAGTGTCCGATCAGAAGGAAACAATAAGATGGAAAAAGATTTTTATTGATCAGCAAACAAAGTTATCCATTCGCCGAAAAGTGCATGCATTTTTTTCTCGAAATTAACTTCCGAATTTCAAAAAAATTTCTGCGGAAATTGAAAGGGATGAAAATATGCAAACAATTCTTTCTAAGTTCTAATACGTATACTGCGAGAATTGATTTTTGACTCTTAAAACGAAATCGCAAAAGTCTTTTGGCGGAAAAGGAAGAATCGTATTGTGGCGTAGAAAGTATCTAGAAGAAATACAACGATGTCGCTGTGCAGGGAAAAGAATTTACTTTACCGATGATGAAGGACATACTGTGAATTACATTTGGCAAGATCTCAACTTTAAAGATGCACGTAACGCCTTCATCAATGAACTGTCCACTGGATTAAAAGCTCCTTCAGGAAAAGGTCGTCGGTTAATTATAACCCACATCGGGAGTGATTCTGGTTTTCTTGAAGGTGGGTTGAACGTGTTTGAATCTCGTACAACCGGTGATTATCTATATGAACTCGGGAGTGTTTGAAAATTGGTTTAAATCCATCTTACCGCGTATTGAACGTGGGTCGGTAATCGTGATGGATAAGGCACCATTCCACAGTCGTCGGGTGGAAGCTTTGCCAACTTCTGTATGGCGAAAAGTAAAGATTGTTGACTGGCTCGAAGAAAGAAATATTGCATTTGGCGAAAAAATGGTAAAAGTGCAGTTGCTCGATCTTGCAAGACTTAACAAAAAAAAATATACGAAATATTATGTAGTGGATGAAATGGCTCGTGAACGAGGTGTTACAATCTTACGTTTACCGCCTTACCATTGTGAACTAAATCCAATCGACCTTATATGGGAACAGATAAAAGGCGAAGTGGCGCGTGAAAATAAAACTTTTCCTATTATTATAAATCCTGCAGATGACAGCAGTAGCGACAGTAATGAAATGTTTTCATCGTCAGATAGTGAATAATCGCTGTAATGGTAATAATGAATTTAAAATTGTAACGTGTTGTCATTATAACACTTTTTAATGTCGGCGTCGAATATAGTTTGTCAAATTATTATCAATTAGTGTTCATTAGGTAACAATAGTCAGGAAATTTATAAACATTTATAATTTAGATTTAGGTTTTGCCCTTAATCCAGTATTATGTGTTTCAATTATTATGTAGTATAATAAAAACATTATAAATATAACGTATATACCGTTGCCTTATTATTCTTTTTGGATTTTATACCTGCGTAATTTAGTTTCTCTTATTACTTCATTAGATCACCAAATGTAAAAGCTTAATTTATTTTTCAGTTTAATTTATAATATTATATTTATTATAGTAAATGTATATATCGTGGGCTTGATGCGAAAACTCACTAAGTCATACTTGATGAGTTTTAAGATTTTTGCATATTTCACTAAGTCTGGCTCCATTCTACCATTTTAAACTATTTTTGATTGTAAAAACTCACTAAGTCATAGAAAACTAGCATACAAAATACACATTAAGTAATTTTTCATCAGTTCATAGAAACGCAAAAACTCATTAAGTAGCATAGTGAATTTTGCGCATCAGCATGTCGTGGCAAATATGACTTAGTGAGTTTTATTTGTCAAAACAAAACAGGTTAGTTTTATAACCTTAAAATATTGTTAAATTTGCTTCGTTTGATAGCGTTTAATAGTGAAAAAGTTGTGTTAAAGTAATGATGGCATTGATGGCGTATTCTAAACGAACTAATAAAATACTTCAGTTGGCATTAACTGCTCAGGAAACAAACGGTAAGTAATAAATACATATCTACTTACTATTTTTTCTGTTGTGTGACCAAAAAAAAAACAAAATAATATTCTCATTTTAAGATTTTGGATCTCCGTTCACATTTTAATTTATTTGTTGAAAATGAAACATACCCTGAAGATTTGTCTATTATAGATGTTGGACTTAACGAAGATATTGAAATTATTATTCCTGAGCTTACACATAGTAGTAAGTTTTTTATTTGAGTGTGTGAAAATTGTGTTAAATTTTGCAAAATAAACTAAAAGTCAAAAACAAGAATAAAGAAACATACATTGCTAATTAAGCTGCCAACTTGCGAATAGGTTTCTAAATCTCGTTCTAAAATCAGCGTAGTCGCACGTTGCCCCGATAGGGTGAATTTTGCGACGTGTGGCTATTTTAGAATACATTTTAAAACATCTTCGTATGTTGATGATTTTTTTAAATCTTGTTTTTAACTTTTTAGTTTACTCACGCGTAGTCGGGTGATATTTTTCTTTAAAATTTATTTTATTGCGAGACTTAAGTATTAAAACTAGATTTATATCAAATTAATATTTTTTTAGATACAAAAACGTTGATAACTGAAGGTTTTAACAAATTTGGAGTCAACGAATCTGAAAATGTCGTTGAATCTTAGCTTGTTTGCTATCAAAATAATACTTCAGGAGTTATACCAGAAAAATCAGTAATTACTATTAATTACGATTTAAACAGCGCGTTATTTTAAAATATTTTCTGTTATTTTAGTTGTTCACTCTGCAGTAAAAACTAATTACAATTTTGCAGAAACAATAGAGTATATTGTAGATGCACAAAGAAATAAAAGTTATGGCCAATATACTACCAAAGAACTTAAATTCAATGAGTTCCTAGACTTGAAAGACTTATCAAGAAATTTGTTAAAAAATAAGTTATTTAATTGTGATAACGAAAGAGTTAATTGGCTTAAAGTCGAGTGTTTTAGATTTAAAAAATCACAGCCAAATTTTGTTGAATATAGATATGACTATGACGGCGATTACAAAAAAATCAATATCGAAGGACGGGCGCGTACAACTCAAAAAACGAACAATCCTGGGGCTGAACTGAAAAAGCTGTATCAGAGAGCTTTACCCATAGCTATTCAAAAAAAAGCAGATCTTCTTAAACTATGTGAAAAAGAAGTTATTCCAAGTGAATACCATGGGTGGTATAGGTCACTACCAACGTCTTCTACGGCGAGAGATGTGATTCCTGAAACTGAAGATATCGAAAAAGACGACGAGTAATTAGGGTAGTTTTATAATCTGCATTTTATTTAATAAATTTAATGTTTTCTGACTTTTTAAAAGTGTTTTTTTATTGTAATCCATTACCGAAAACCTCATTAGGTCCAACAATTTACAAACACGAAAAAATTTAAAACTCACTAAGTCGACTTTTTTTGCGTTTTTATGTTTATTTTATGAAAAATAATATACAACTGTAAGAAAAAGTATTGAAAAATACTCTAAATATATTTTTGTCCATTAGCATAATAAAAGTTAAGAGAAATATAGCGTTCTTTATGAATTAAATAACATAAGACATAAAGTTTTTCTAAAACGCCATTTTCTCGAAATGGTCTTTTTTGACTTAGTGAGTTTTCGCATCAAGCCCACGATATAATATAATAATAAACAAAAAATTCATATATTTTTTGAATTATTATTGTTTAAAATGACACGCATCTGGAATTGGCGTTCCCCTTACGTCTTGCACACCCCGGTAAAAATGAGTCACTGCCAATTATTTTGGTACCGGAGTATAATTGAATATTCAATATCTTTTAATTCAAATACTATTCGAGCTGCTTTGTGTAACCTTATTTCATCTTATTCATATAGTTTTTTTTTTTTTTTTTTTTTTTTTTTTTTTTTAAATAACTAGTCCTTATAGGTATGTATGTAAAAAAGCATGATGACTTCCAGTTTACTGTAAGATCATTAAAAATATGTTCTACTACAAAGCTAAATACGATAAACTAATGTTGCATGAGCCCAGATTTTCCTTAATACAAAATTGTTGGTTTGCAAGATCTCTTGTAATTTTGTTTTTAGTTCACTATCTAGAGGAAGTGTGCCTTTGATGGACCCCTTAAGGAAATTCTCTTATAACTTTGTAAATTATATTCCTATCAAAGGGAGTCAGGTAAATATTTGATTATTAGTGTTAATAGATTTACCTTAGGTGTAACGACTTTTAGAATAAATATAGAAAAAGGTCTGTTGCATGTTTTTTTAAAATATACCAAATGGTCCATCATAGGCGTATATAGTCCTATGTTGGACCCTGTTATCTTCTTAAGATGGACCTTGCAATAAAAGTAAAAAAAAATCATTTATAACTTTTCAAACATGTATATTAAACAACAAGAACGGTCTGTAGGAAACTGTATAAAACACCCTGAGTATATATACACTTTATGTATTTCATGTACAACGTAAGAAAAGTAAAGAAAATCTAGTTGCACAATTCACATGTAAGTTTTTTGCAGGTGCTGCTAACACCGGCGCATTCATCGTGGCACCAAGAACTACACGTGTGGCATCGAATCCACTTTTCTCGTGCTCTTGACCGTGAAAATAGTTCGTTACAATAAATACAAGCTACATCCTCTGAACCATCATCTTCAAATGGGTTGATTATTTCGTCCTCTTCGGTATCATTGCCATTAAATACTTGCTTTTTGCTTTCCTAGCTTCTTGTTTTCTTATTTTGGCAGATTTTTCCGCTGCTTTTTCTTTGAGTTCTTCAATATCAGGGGTCGAATTTAAGTACCCGGTTTTTCCACGTTTTCTAGTTCTTTTTTGACCTGTTATGTCCGAAGAAGCTACAGGTGGAGGATGAATTTATTTAACTGATACGTTGAGGCCTGATGATGAGGATGTAGAATTGTGCACACCTGGTGGCCCTGATGTAGTTGGTTCTTGTGATAAACTTTTAGAATGTTCTGATGATTGATGGTTGGTTTCTGTTTCTTGTGGTTGCTCCTGAGGCATGTCAGTATTTTCTTCTGTAATCGGCTTGTCTGTGGATAGGGATGGTGAATACTCCCAATCTTGAAATACATCCAGATTAAAAGGATGAATTCCCGTTTTCTTAAACGAATTGATAGCATTTAAAGGTACTGCACTTTTTAAATAGACCTTGCTAAACAGACTTGCAATTTTAAATTGCGTTACCACCTTGCCTGGACTCTGGCGTAACCATTATTGAATTTCTTGATCATAATATGTGTGAACTGGTCTAAAAAAAAACAACATCTAACGGTTGGACATGGTGCGAACAATGAGCTGGAAAACAAAAGATCACAATTCCGTTCTCCTTTGCAAATTGCAGAGCTTCAAGGCCTTTGTGGCTGCCATGGCCATCTAAAAGTAGAAGAACTGGGTGTACTTTTGATGCCTTTGTGTATCTTAGAAAATGATCAAGCCATTTCCTAAAGATTTCAGCTGTCATCCAACCTTTTTCCTATGCAAACGAGATACTTCCAATGGGAGAATCATTAATTAATTCATCCTTCATCCTTTGCCGCAGAAAAATAAGAGCCGGAGGCACATACCGGGTGTTGCATCGTCGAGCGGGACATAGGAAATCCCATGTAATTTTAAATGGGGTCAATTATTGGCTTCCCTAATTATTTTAGAGAAAAATTCTATTTAGGTTTATTAAAGAGCACTAAAACCAAAGACCTATAATAAAAGAGAGACAAAATTGTTTACCTTTTAACCCGATCACACACCGTTTTAATCAGAAATCAATGTTAACGAACTTCTGCGGATTGCCCTAGATCTACCGCCTGTGTTTGAAAACAAAGGGTATTATTACTTATATTAAATGCATTCTTTTTGTGTGCGTAAGTAAGAATATTATACTAAATTATTTGCGTGTTCTTTTCCTGAATTAAGATACATAATTTCTGCTTTTAAAATTATTTATTGTTTCCTAATTACACTAAGCAATAAGTAGAAGGAAATACCTGTGGCAACGCTGTACGGACGTATTTAACACGTGCGACGCCAAATCTTATATGATTCATTCATGTTATTCCTTTTGCGTGGAAAGATAGTATTACAGTGTTGCTCCGCTGCGCTTGTGCCCTTTTACGATTTTTGACTGATTTTCAGTGTTTTTTTTGGTAATAGAACTAATGAAAGTCTTATTAGCAATCTAAAATGGTTCGCCAGTGCGTAGTTTGTAAAAAAGTGACTATTCTAACCCCGGATTGATATTTCGCCGGTAAGTAAGGTTATGTTTTTTTTAGCTGAAGCAGTGCGGTGGTTAATAGGTTAATTATTGATTATTGTATATAATTTATTAAATTAAACTGCAGAGACATTGTGTTTGTCAAAAAAGAACAATAAGAATAATTCTTAATCTGGGCGTAAGAGAATCATGCAGAGGTAAATTTAAACAACATAAACTGTTGACAGTCTCTGTGTCTGCAGGCTACATACAAGAGAGTATATTGTTTTTCGTTAGACGTAAACAACTTTTTGAGATTAGTGAGTCACAAAGAACTTATGCAACACATACTGTAAACTACACATACCCTAGACATAAGCTAGCACTGTATGAAAAGGGTGCATATTAGCAATATATTAAAATCTATAACTCTTTGCCAAATTTACTTCAATTACTTAGTAGTTTAATTGTTAACATTATGGAACCATATACCGTTGAAGAATATTATAGACATTTGAGTACTTAATTAGAACTTAAGATATTTTGTGTGACACTATATTGTTAAAATAAAAAGTTTATTTATTTGTTTACTGCTACTCAGTGACGTGTGGCAATTAAAATGCATTGGCCACCAGGTTAAATGCGATAAAATAGAGTAAATATGTGTTAAGCAAAACTGCTAATTAAGCATAAAGACAAAATCTAGACCAAAAAAATATATGTCGGGGAGTCTAGATCAAGTAATTTTTGTTTATGGTTGGATATTGATGCGACGGGGATCAATAAATTTAGAGTTAACAGTTTTATAGATTGTTTAGTCTAGGATAACGGACAAGGAACGCACTTGATATTATTAAGGTAATATGTCAAGTTGGGTGGGGAGCCGGTAAGTGAAAATAAAAAAAAGGTGAGGGGATTTAGTGAAAGGTATTGAACTTGGTATTGAACAAAGTACGACCGGCTCCGGATCGCTAGTTCTTTGTTTCTTTATTTCATTTTTTTTTTAATTGTGCTAAGTAGTTGGATTATTTTATTATGAATTGATATCATCGTTGTCGAGCGTGTTGTTTGTTATTTGAACTTGAATAATTTACATATATTAAGACAGTTAATTAATTGCAGTGTTTAAGTGTTTGTTTTCCGTGCTTAACAATATTAATGTCTGAACAACAGACCTCCTGTTCTCTATTTCCGACATAATTATACTTAAGAAAAATATAGGCTGTAAGAAAATAAATAAAAGCAGCTCGGCTTGTATTAAAGTTTATTTTGTTGTTTCCCTGCCCTGTCCTCTGCTTAAGAATAAATCTAATATAAATTAAAAATACATTGTTTCTTATAATCCTTAAAAAAAAACAGCACGTCTCTGGCCAAGATAATAGGCGAAGGAGACCGGCAGATTACAGCGTTGCCATTTTTTAAAGCCATCTTTTTCCAACTTATTTAAAGCTATGAAGTTATGTATGATTGTAAACAAATCGTGTTTTATGAATAGGATGTCCTGTCTCCTCTTTTTTATATGTCTATGACTAAAACCCACATTCAAAAGAATAACTTTAGATATTTTTGATAAGCCCGTTTACGGGTTATCGCCGATTTCTTTTTAACTATTTCTCCTTTTTATGGCCCCGTATTTGCGGGCACCAGTCAAGGTGAAAGATGACTGTCAAATAAAGTTGTCATTTTGAGGAATATTTGAACATCTTCTTAAATCCTAAAGTTCTAACAATTTAATAGTACCTACCTATTAATTAGTAAAATATTGAAACATGTAAAATGTCATAATTAACCTTGTAATTGGATACTTTATTTTAGTTTTATTCAGATTAATTTGTACTCATAAATACACCTTTAATATTTTCGATGTACGAGTTTTTATAACAATAAAGGCCGATTCATAAAACTTTTCGTCGCTGTTCCCGCTCGTCGCCGCCGTTCCCGTCGCTATTTAACCTAAGGGGAAACAGCGTATACGTTCAGAAAAGCCGCCACCGCTCCCGTTGGTAGTTCTGAATTGGCCAATTTTTAAATCGCGTCGTTCCCACTGACCTTGGTCGTTCGTCGTTCCCACTTCTGGCCAATGAGAAGAAAGAAATTTTCGACCATATGGTTTGAAGTTTTGAAGGAAGTAATTTTAGGGTTAGAGTACTTGGAGTGTTTTGCTGTTTTGTGGATTTTACTACAAAAAAACATTAATATCATATAATAAGGTACTTACATCACGCTTTTTAAAAGAAAATACAATTATTTACTTTGTTTTTCTAACCTTAAACCTTCTTTTGTTATTGCGGCGCAGTTCGTAGTTCCGACTTTTTTATAAATACCTATCCAACGGCGGCGACAAGCGGGAGCAGTGACAACGAACGGGAACAGCGACAAAAAGTTTTATAAATCGACCTTTAAGCACACATTTCAAAATGACAACTTTATTTGACAGTCATCTTTTACCTTGACTGGTGCCCGCAAATACGGGGCCATAAAAAGGAGAAATAGTTAAAAATAAATCGGCGATAACCCGTAAACGGGCTCATCAAAAATATCTAAAGTTATTCTTTTGAATGTGGGTTTTAGTGCTCTTTAATAAACCTAAATAGAATTTTTCTCTAAAATAATTAGGGAAGCCAATAATTGACCCCATTTAAAATTACATGGGATTTCCTATGTCCCGCTCGACGATGCAACACCCGGTATGTTCCGATTGCACTCATAGACCACACGATTGTAACATGCTGGCCGCGTTCAGCGCTGCTGAGCGTACCAACATGTTTCCTACCCTTGGTAGCGTAAATGTTTTGAGACTTTTTCTGGACTGTAGTTAATCCTGACTCCTCCATGTGTCCATTCTCCGGACGAAAATCATATTTATCCAAAATTTTAGCCAACGCTGAAAAATAATCAAATATGTTCAGCTTATTGAAAGCCTGAACTCTGGCTAGTGAGTGCTCTCCGGGGTTCTCAGAGATATACGTTGGTTTCGGTTCAAGAAACCTTTTAACCATTTCCACCCAGCCAGTCTGGTTTCATAATTAAACGAATGCTTTAATCCATTTTTTTCAGCTACCTCAAATACCATTCTACGCAAATCTGTGGTAGTAAGACCAAAGAACCGTGTTTCCATATCAATAATATGGTCAGCAATTTCCCTTTCTACATATTCAGAAAACGTTGTTCTTCGTCCTCCTAAGTCGCCCTTGGAACTTCCTTGCTGTTTTGTAAATCGTCTGAGCAGCGTCGTTTAAGGGACATTAAATGTTTTTGCGGCTAATTTATATCCCATACTATGTTCTTCTAAACTATTCAGCGCTTGCTGCATGTCACGCTCTGACCACTGCTGTCATTTTGTGTAGCCATATCTACTTATAAGAAATTAAACTTGAATTTGAAAATTGAAATAGTAAATCCTATGCTATAATATCTACTTTCCTATGATGGACCCCTGGTCCATCAATAGATTACGCTAGGTGGTCCATCATTGTCAAATGTGCCCAGTTTCACTTAGGCTACCGATAATTTTGTTTTGTAAATTCTAACCTAAATTTAATTATACCATTGGATGAGTAACACACATCCCTACCTTAGAAATTTAAAGCAACCAATAGATATCTATATTATATGAAAAAATTGCAAAAAACAAAACGTAATTTCTTACATCAGGACTTACCAGATTTAATTTTGTAATGTAATTTCACTAAAATAGCATACAAATGTCGAACACTCGGCAGCCATTAATATACGAAGTTCGCTCACCCGCCTAGCGTAGCGCTGGCGTCCTACGCGCGCAAATTTGAAATATATCGATGGTGGTCCATCATAGGCAGTAGTCCATCAAAGGCACACTTCCCCTATTTAAAAGGATTTTCTTTCAATGATCAATTTGTGTATGTACCAAGGGGTAAGCATTCGATGTACCACCTTTAAGCTCTATTTCCGTCATTTAAACAAACTACCGACAAGTCATAATAATAGGATTTAGAACGAATAAAAAATACGCACTAACACACTAAAAACACCGATGGAAAAGAATAAAACAAGAAAACCACAAAAGTATCACTTTGTTTACGCCAAAACACAATTGATAGTGATTGACAGAAAAATATGACACAGCAGATTTGATTGATATCCCACTAACTTCGCGCATGCGCGTATAAATTTGGTTTCGCAGGAGTGTCTTTCTTTCGCCTCTTATTGGTTAGGTTACTCTTTGCTCTTGAATACTAGGTGACAGTTATCGCCATATTTTCCGCTGATCTTAGGCTAAACTTAATTTAAAGTTAACCTTATCGTGCAGTTTTGACTTGCACCAGCTAGCTTTGACAAATAAGTGGTCGTTAAAGTCAAGTTAAGTTAAGTTCAAGAATTTAGGCCCGTTCGCCCAAACATTGATTAAAACCTTAATCAATGATTACCTCGAAATATCTGTTGTGTCGTCTGTTATAAACAACGATTAAAGGCAGCTATATAATCATTAATTAAAATAAACAAAGTTTCTGGAACCTTTATATCATCGATTAGTAAAAAAATCAGTGATTAACCTCAAAGGTGTGTTAATATAGCTTCGACAGATTAACTTTGTTTTTATTTATTCTTTCTGGGTTCTAAATGGATTTTGTTGAACATTCACATATATGTATGTTAATAGATAATGACGATCTGGAAATTCTGGATGTTCTTGCTTTCGAATTTAGGTACAATAGAAAAAATAATTTTGACGAATTTCATAATTTAACGTTGTTTAGGTGATTTCGTCTCACTAATATTACTTTTACATTTACTTACTCACAGAAGAATAAAATAATGAAGTAAAGTATATTTATCCAACACTTACATATAAAGTGAACATTATTAGTTCGATTCTAGAATAATAAAGTAGTTTATAACTCACATGTGGGTTATAACCATAACTCACTAGTGGGTTGTTGTGAAATATGCATTCATCTTGGCAATCATTCTACATTTATTACACAAATGGAACTCAGGCAAATGAATGTATAACCAAGCTTTAATGTGAAAGAATGTTTAAACAGTGCCGTTCAAGAGACACTAAGCTGAACCACGTACGGGTGGGCTGCATTGCCTCATCGCGTATTTCTACCATGCACCACTCCGAGTGGAATCAAGCGGGCAACCTTGACCGCAATAAAATTTAAATGACAACCCTCAGTCGTAATCCCAACCATAAATAAGTTGCCTGACAAATATCTGTAGGCACTTATTTATGGCTGGGTTTAAATTTTATTGCGGTCGGGAAATCAACGAATTATTGTGGAATGGAGCATAAAATAGACTCAAGTCGCCAACCTGCCTTCGATGTTCAAGGCTTTCCAGGTTGTTTGTCACATCATCGTCAACGATCAAATGAATGGCTCTTCTTTGAATGGAAACCAGTAATCTGAAAGTATGTTTAGAAGCAAAGCCCCAAATGTTTGTGAGAAATACAAAGCCAGCTTCACTCATTGTAGCGCGAATAAATTGAATTCCTGTTTTCTTATTGAAAAGTTCTTCAGTTGTTACCGAATTCATATTTAGAACCCTTGCATGGTAATTAAGTGCACATAATGCTTTGATTCGTATAAGACGGCCCAATTTTTGTATTAGTCACATCCTCGTCCACAGCAGGTCGATCGCTTGCATAATTCTCTCCTTGTACTGTAATTTCTTTATTGATAAAAGTGACGATATTGTTCAGAAGATCATCCTTAAAGAACCGGGACCATGTTGAAATCCCACTAGTCACATCGCGAGCAGCACCTTTCTTCCGTAGAAGATGAATTACCAGCTTTCTTTTATGAGTTAGAAATTAATTATTTTCGCTCCACTGAAAGCCATTTCTTCCACGTAGTTTTAGAGGTACTCACTCAATTCGTAAATATCTGATTTGTTTGTTTTCGTTGCTTTTTTATATCAAATTAGCCTTATTTGTAGGTGACGAAATTTCACGGGGAATTACACTAGAACGTTGAAGCCAGCTCTACCTCTTTGCTGCTGTATATAAAGTAGAGCTACATTATCATCATCTGAATCTTCCTTAGACTCTTGTCCTACGTCCTCTATTATTATATCGTCCTGGGAAGTATCAGATTTGTCAGAATGCCAGAAACAATACAGACGGACAACAAAGCCACTTACTTGTTCACTGAGTGACTGCACGCTAACAAGTAACAACTGACTTATACATTTACATGTACACCTTAAAAAGGTGGATTTTCATGCATACGAAACACGACGGTCCGATATCCGAAATGACGTTTAATTTCGTCCGAAGTTCTTGCCAATTTTCATGGCTGTTGTTCCGAATTTTGTCAATGGACATACATTTGACGCTTCAGTTATAGGTTATAATTTTGTTTTGGTCCTTTTTGTATTCTTAATTATAGCGTTTAATTACCCATTTGGTTTTATTACGTTTTTAAGCAATATATGTGCGACAACGATGAGCATTATCAGCTTAATGTCATCCAATTCACTCCTAATTTTACCTGAGTGCACAAAACAAAAAGTTATGTTTAGTAACCTGAGCTGAGGACCTGAGTGTAATTGCAAGTCTTTCACTATCTGATATTTTTTTCCTGAAGTATATGTTTTTTAAGAAATTTGGATATTATCCAGCTAGAGGAATTGATCACATGTACCTGCTTGGTATTTTTGGTAGAATGTCCTTGGAGAAGAGACGTATAAGAACTTGTTTACTAACACTATTTAAGGTGTTAAAAGGAAATATTGACAATCCTGATGTTTTGAGTCAACTTCCTTTCTCTGTAAATCGCGTCAATACCAGATCAAAAAAAGTGTTTTACTTGGATTTTCCAAGGACAAACCTGTATAAGATGTCACCAATTTATCAAATGTGTAACCTTTTTAATGATTATGCTTCCAATATTGATGTAGATACCATAAGTTTTAATGATTTTAAAAAATTGATAGATTTAAGATTGGTTAGTGGATAATATGATTTGTCTTGTAATATGGTATTTATAGTATCAATCTAGTTATAGTAGCTAATGTAATGTATCTGTAATTGGCCTTTGCTGTTGATACTTGAATAAATAAATAAATAAATAAATATTTGTCCACGTACGTTTATTGTTTTTAATAATCTTGGACTTACAATTGAAATACTTTTCAGAATCTATTAATTTCATTTCTTGAAACAGGTTGTGATAAGCGCCTTAATTTTCCCCCCATCCTTTTCTTTTTTGTTTATTTTTCATTCTTAATATAATCAGATAGGATATTATAATATTATAATTAATGACACTGATTTATTTCGTTAATATTAGTTTTATGTTAAAATATTAAAATAGAAACAACAAAACGCACAAAAAAACGTTAAATAGTGAGGTTAAAATTGATACGATTGTCGGACAAAGTTAAAAATATTTGAACTCATCCGACGGTCGGATGAAAGTTGAAATTATTCGGACAAATATTGGCGCGAAAATGAAAATCCACCTTTATATCAGTGTAAAAGCCGAGAAAAGTAAACAACGAGAAGCGGCGAAATCTCGAGTTTAGCATTGATTAAATGGGGCCAAATTGTATGTCTTTCAGCTTAAAATTTTGACAGTTGGCCGGGTTATTACACTAAAAGAAGCACTAAAGCGATGAAGTAAATGCTTTACACTCAAATAAAAACTGTGGGTACCTAGTAAGAGGTACCTTTTTTATGAATATCTTCTGTGTTTCATGTAATTGGCTTTCCAGCAAATTTCGTAAAATCATAAAAAAATGAAATAAAATAAAAATATTTTTGAAATGTTTTATTGATTGTGCGTTACTTAGTACATTAGATAGTACATTTTAAAAAGGAAATGAAACAGTATATTACATGCCAAGTGTGGTAAGAATCCTATTAAACACGATTTCGAGAATTACGGTACGAGCGTTAGCGAAAATTGCCCTTGCTGATATAGGCATTATAATATTACAGCTTGGCCTCTAACAATATAGTGTGTGTAATTAAAGTTTTACGGATAAAGTAAACAATGCGTAAGTAGGTTCTTACTAATATAGAAGTAGAAAAACAGTATTTTCTTAAGTATCCCTTTATTTCTTTTCATATATTGAACAGCAGTTTTGTTACCTTTTCTTACATTTTTAATCAACAATCCTAGAGCGGTGCAAATGTATTTACTGTTTAGGATCCTTTGGAAATGCAAACATGCTTATTCCTTGACTTTCTTTTGAGTGAGACCCTCGAAATGTACAGGTATTACCAGGCATAATTTTACAATAGTACAGCACTCACAAAAACAAACAGTTAAACAATACACTTCTTTTAACAAAAATGACAAGTAAACTCGATAACGATAAATTATCGACTACCGGACTAACGGCTGAAACACGGCCGGCTTAAACTTATGACAGTTGTCCGGGTTACCTTCCACTCCAATGATTTCGATAAATGTCATATTGTCGCTTCTCGGGTAAAAGACTATTCGAGTAGGGTGACCAGACGTCCTGATTTATCAGGACATGTCCTGATTTGAGAGTCTACATAAAGTGTCCTGACTGATTTTTGCTCAATGTCCTGATTAATCCTGATTTTTTTCAATGAAGACTGATGAGCGAAATCGATTTTCCGTGGAATCGATTAGAAACATCACGATTATTCAGTTCAACATGAAAAGTTTTTCATGTGCCGATTTTAAAAAATTTCTTTCGGACCCAGAAAATGCTCATTTGGTTCGCAAAATCGGCAGTTCTGATAAATATAAATAAGTGGAATTAATCAAATAACTACATCGAAAATGAGTATGTTGAAAATAAACTTTTGAAAAATCGTGATACTTGACTTTTTCATTGGCCTTTAAATCATAAACTAATACACCACAAATGTGGGTGAACGAGTGACCGGGGGGGGGGGGGGGGGGGGGATCTCTCTCGTGTCCTGATTTTTCCTTGGATTCATCTGGTCACCCTATATTCGAGCGCACATTGCCATGTTGCCAAGTATTACAAAATTAACTACTTCAATTAAAGGCTGGGGTACAGGTGCACCCCAGGTAGTGGTACAGGGTCAAATATGTTTTTGAATTCTAGCAAATCTTTAATTCGCTGTGTATAAATAAGGGTAAAAGATGGAAAAGGTATACTTTCACCAATATACAACTTTAGGCGTTCTTTAAAAATATGACAAGAAATACCGGGTTTCCATTTGAAGAACAAGTTGGCCATTATTAGTATTTTTTGGCTCACCCTATATACACCTATTTCAGTTCATAAAATGCGCAATGAAAAATAATAGTTTACGTATTCGAGCGATTTTTAGAAAAATCTACAAGTGACGATACAGAACTCATTTCATGTTAGATGTTCTCACTGAATAGAGTAAGCTGCATTAATTTGTTTTAGGTTATACCGAGAATTCTTCATGGTGGTTATTTATTTATTCTATTATATGTACATTTTACCAGTGAACTTGGTCTATGTAAGGTACCACTGCCCTACGAAATGGTTAACGTTTGCAATTGATATGATAATATCTGTATCCATAGTTTCAACCTTTTTTATTGGATACTTTGATTATGAAGAAATGTACGTTCACATGAGATTAAGCCAAGTTGCAAAGTAAGTTAACACAACAATAAATTACTTAATTATCATTATTATATTAGATTAAGGCAGATCTATACTCTGTTGCTTAACGTGAGAGAGTTGTAGCGTTATATGGACGCTGCATTTTATCTGTCTTTTATAGATATATTCAAATAAAACACTTATTCCTAGAATAATTCTCTACTTTTAATATAGCTTCTACCTTCTCTGAGTCTATTTCTACCCCCTTTTCTGAGGCTTTAAACCCCTCAAAACTTCAATTTCCTTGTTTATTACCAACTATACCTATTATTATGTTTTTTCTTTGAAACACTTCTACAGCTGTATTGATGCCAAAGGGTAACCTCAAAAATCTATATCTACCTAAAGGTGTTGCAAATGTTGTTAATTTTGATGATTCCTCATCTAACTCTATTATAAGACGAGTCTTTTAAATTATACACAGAAAATAATTTTGTTTGTTAAATCACATAAAATTTTTTCTGCTGTTTGCAATTGGAAATGTTCTCTTTTAATATATGGATTTAGTCTTGAAGGATCAAGACAAATTATTAGTTTCATTTTTGGTTTTTCTAGGACTACAATATTATTCACCCAATCTAGGCTCTGTTTGTTTGCAACTGACACCTTCTTTTTCTAATTTATTTAAACTTTTTTCAAATTCTGGCAATAATGTTTTTGGTATCCTTCTAGTAGGCATAACACAGGGTATTGCATCATCTGTCAAAGAAAACTTAAAGGGTTTTCCAGGAATTGCTCCTAGCCCCTCGGAAACAGATTCATATTTTTTTTATTACTTGTTTTTTACCCAACCAGCATAAATACATACATAAGACGTTTTAGGCACGTACTAGTTGGACATAAAGTATGCCTTACGTATGTACGTTATTGTACGTAGTACGTACATTTTACAAACTTTGTATGTAAATTTTTCATACAATTGTACGTCGAAAGTACGTATGATAACCGTATATTTTATGTACGTACATTTACTGTACGTGTTAAAGATGTACGCACACTTCGTGCTATGTACGTACTACATAGTAGGAGTACATTGTTTGAAAATATTCAGCAGTCTCATCGGACATCCGCCTACTGCTGATTACCATAATAATAATATAAATAATAATAATAATAATGGATAAATAATAACTACTGATAAAGTATCTACAATAATATATTACAATAACTTTGTTGGTTAATATTTAGTAACATTCTATATATATTGTGTATATATGAATGTATTAATATCTATCTGATACCCCGAGATCATTATTTGTTTCCCCATCGTTATCATTATTTTTCGCTTTTTGTTTATATTTTTGTCTATCGGGGGTCCTCCTTAGCAATCTGGCTATTTTCTGCTCTGCCTCGTTTTTATTTCATTTTTTCTGTTCTCAGAAGGACATCCTAAATGAAAAAACTTTAAGTACAACCCAGAAAAAATAATCTTTTATAGTATATACAAATACAAGTCAACAAAATAAAATAAGCCATAATTTAAAGAAACTTTAAGATGATTAAAATAAAAAATTAGGGGAGATAAAATAAAAATAATATCAAGTTACAAAATACACTCATATCCTACTCTACTTGACTACTATACACTACACCTCTAGTTGAAAACGTCCAATTTCCGTTTCATCATTTAAATTAAAACTTACTTATTATAACTTTTGCAATTAAAAACTGCGAAAATCTTTTTTTCTGGTATCTTTTTAGCCTGGTGATAAAGCTTGCAAATTATTTCCTGCCAATATGTAGATTTCATACTTCTAAAATGGTAAATGTAGGTACTAGAACATTATTAAAAATAAACATTCTTACTATATTAATACCTAACGTAAAGGGCTGTTGAGGTCTTATTCAATTGTTAATTGAATTTTACCTTAAAATACATATTATAGGTATCTATATATCAAGTTTTACTATACTTCTTTTTAAATGGGTGGTCAAATCTTACCAACTTTCTGAAATGTTCTGGTAGATTTAAGAAATCTTCAAATGCCAGTAGATCTGCTTCACTATTACAAGTAACTTTTACTTGACTAAGCGCCCCAGGACTAACAGTTTCAATATTTGATACCTTAAGGTTTCTTATTTGGACAGCCAAGCCTATCAAAAAAAAAATGCTGCCTTAAAATTTCAGCATTGAATTCAGCTAAAAACAAAACGAATCGTAATCGACATAGCTAAGTACATTTAAGGTTTATAAGCTTCGAAGCTGTTTAAGAGGCATTTCTACCACTCAAGTTACTATTTACCTGTAAATTGTATATCAAATAATAAATTAACGAACAAAGAAATAAAACTTAACACATTTAGAAGAAAACGTCCTGGTACAATTCGTCAATTCGTCGAGAAAAATCGGCAATACAAAAGGAAGCCACACTTTCAAACTCAAAAGTTTGGTTAAGGTAATTTAACTGCACAGAAAAGCGTCAGAATAGTGTCGGATTTTTACGACTTAAGCAAGCGCGAAATTTAAATCGGTAGCGGATAATAATAATTAACCTTACAATCACAGAACAAAAAAATGTCCAAATTTGCAAAAGGTCTAATTCAATTATTTTTTATTAGTAATTTAGTTTTACACAAGGTAAAACATTGTTACATTATGTAATAAAACATCCCTACATAACAACGTATCATCTCAACCGTTTTTAAGACGTTGGTATATTTAAGGATGATACGTTGTACGTACAATCAAAGAGTACCTAACACAACCATACCCTTTGGTACAATCAAGAATGGTCGTTGTACATACACAATATGTATTGTCAGAGAAAATACGTATTTAAAATGTACATACTTACTGTACGTACGGGACATGCAACGAACACAATAAGTACTTATTTAGTACGTAGGATGTTTGTTGGGTAGAGGATAATTTTAATTTATAATTTATATCATTAATTGCTTTAATTAAGTTGAATTTTAAACTTTACTCCAATCCTAAAATAGGTTTACCCTCAGCTCGTAGAATCAAAAACTCAATTAAGTAATTCTTACCTCTAATGTTACAATTAATTTTTGTAGATCCTATCTGTACCAGAATTAATATTATTCCTAAAATTTTTAGAATTATATTTTGAAAAATAACTTATCTTTTGTTTATGGTGTGATCCAATGGCGTCCAATGATGTAGATTGGTTGTCTTTGGCCATGTCCGCCATCTGCTTCCTGCTTTGTTCATGGATTCTGCACAATTCTTCTACGTTCCTCAGGGTTAAGTTTTTAATTTGAAGGAATTTTTCTCTCATTGTCCAGCATTCCCATATTCACGCAATCTCGCACCATGTTGTCTGTTTCTGCTATTTCTTGGTCCATTTTCTGTTTGCATTGTAGGAATTTATGCCTTTCATATATGGTATTTTTTTTTTCGGTTCACAAAATTTTTTATACAGCTTTTTTACGTCGTCCAGTTTCCCCTTTTCTGCCTTTATTTCGAATGTGTTGAATATCTCTATTCCTTTGTCTCCTATGAGGTTGAGGAAAATTGCCACTTTTATGTTTTCTGCACTCACCGCTTTTCCATTTCCCAGTAGATACCTATAGTTCAAATTTCTGAAGCCATGTACTCCAATTTTTTGCCACGTTTCCATTTACAAAGTCCATTTCTGGTACTCTCAGGAAATCCATTTTCATCCGCGTTACTGTGAAACTTTTCTTACTTTTTCTTTGGTTTTTACGCACCTAACATCATGTAGCGTTATATGAACGCTGTATTTTATCCATCTTTTATAGATATATTTAAATAAAACACTTAGGCCTCGGCCACGATACGAGCGCTAAGCGGTGAGCGGTGAGCGGTAGGGCGGCTGAGCGGCGACGCAAAGTTTAATGTTTGTATTGTGCATACGGAGAACGCCCGACACTGGCCACACCAGACGGTGCCGCTGACCCGCCGCCCGCCGCTAATTTCAGACATTAAATTTTTCTCCTGCCGCTCATCGCTCAGTTCATTCTGTCACTTGCTGTGTATCATGTCGGACCCAAATGTTGTAGACTCCGTTGTTAAATCAACTAAAAAGGCAAAGTTAGGAAGAAAGCTCGTGGGTGCTAAATATGAAGTTCTCATTTCTGAAGCTCAGTCAAGACCTCCTCTTTGGAACGATTGTCACAATGACTTTAATAACAGCGTAGTCACCAGGAATCTGTGGAATGAGTTCAGAGCAGCGATTAACCTATTAGATGCTTAAGTTATTTAAAATTATAAACATGCATGGTGTTTAAATATAAGTGTATTGATAAGTTGCCTGCATACTCATTGCATCGGGTGGAAGTTTTATCTAATATTTAATAAATCACATCTTGCTTAATATGTAGTCAAGAGTTCCAATTGACATTCTGGTGTACTCAAAAAACCGGGTTGCATCTCTTCTCAAATCGGCAAACAGATGATGATATTCACCGAACCGAACTCTAAGCCTGTTTATAGGATAAACACCGTACATTTTACGCCTGTGTAACCTATCTAACACACCTCTTTTCAAAATGCAGTTTTCACTTGAGCACAGGAGTTGGACAACCTCGTCCGGAGACTCCATTTCGATGACTAAATAAGAATTAAACTCAAAAACACCGCTTGTATCGTGGCCACTACCGCTCTGCCGCCCTGCCGGTTTACCGCTTACCGCTTACCGCTCGTATCGTGACCGAGGGTTTAGCTGTTTTGTGAACTTAAGTTTTATATTGTTCTTATAACAAGTACGTCGACAGAGAGATAAAGTCTGTGCGTTTTAAGAAGTCCGCTAAGCCATAAAACCTCTTGAGCATTATGTCGGTGGCTCTCAAACAATAAATTATATTGAAGGTAATTTTGGATGTTGATGAATTACATTTTGTAAATAAAATAATTTAAAGTAATTAAAAAATTAGTTTAGGTAAAGAAAAATAATAATTTTTTAGCTTTTGTAGTATTCAGACAAATCAGTTTTACGAATTCTTTTTTATAAAGTTTTGGTTCTAAAAAGAACCGATTTTGTAGTCTTGCGACAGAACGTACCTACTTGTAGATAGGTACTACTAAAAGTAGTCTTCCTCTGCATTTGAAATTTCACCCATGCTTTCAGACTCATCAGAATCAACATCATCGTCATCATCTTCATCATTCGTAATAATTAACGGTCTTACTTCGTCTATAACCTGTTCCGTCTCATAAGATTCAAAAATAATTTTTTCTGTGTGTTCAATGCATTTCCGCCATTCTTCTTTGCCCGCTTGGCTAAGCGCCTCCTCCCATAACTTTATAACGCTAGGCTTACCGATATTTTTACAGGCATGTTTGTCATAATAGTTCTTGCTAATACCCCATACCAATTCAATTGCGTTGTAATGACAATGGTAGGGCGGCAATCTCAAAACTTGATGTCCATATTTGAGGGCTAATTCGTCAACAACATACTTTTTTTTAAATGACTGCTCTTTACACTTGCTTAAAAGTTCACTTTTTAAATAATAATAGCAAAATAATTTAATTATCTATTTATTTATTATTTATGCTCAACGCGTAATTCTAAGATAATTTTGTTTTGAAACCTCTGATTTCGCCCACTAATAGAATACAGTAAACCAGTGGGATGTTCGGTGTGATCAAGTATAGCGAAGGTGCGAAGATATTGTAACTTAACCGACTTACTGTTTTAAAAGCGATAACATCCCTTGGTGATTTAATCCGATATCGGACTTCTTAAAACGCACAGACTTTATCTATCACGGTCACTCCCAGTATATACATTTATTTTATAAACTAGCCTAAGTAGGTGTTGCCAACATAAATTATATCTATTAAATTGTAACTATTATTAATATGTATAATGGGTTGCCTATAATTATGAATACTTGGTGTATTCTACAGAGTAATAATATGTAAATTTGCAATGACAGATCCCATTAAGCACTTAAGCAGGGTGGGCAACTTAAAAGTTTGTGTGTAAATTTCAGGTAAATTGCAATGATAGTTATTAAAAATTCCGTATTTTAGATATTTAAGACCTACACACCCCGAATCGGTCCTAAATTAGAGTCACCCTAATTTGCATACAATCGAAAGACGAGTTTGCTGAATGAAAGTAAGGTGTCAGCAGCGTTGCTACATAGATAAAGACTTATACAGCGTGTCCAGAGAAGTTCTAGACATATGGGAATTTTCTTTATTGTTGATTTTACGAAAAAAAGTCATTCTTTATAAAAAGTTCTGCTTAATACGCAAATAATATTGACATATGAAAACTTAAGATATCATGTACAGGGCGGCAAGAAAATATAGAAACACGGAACTACGTTAAGAGGGAAGTACCCTCAATTTTTATTTTAGAGCAAATTGTTATAAGAAAACTTTACTAAGGACTACAAAACGTGGTCAGATACAATTTTTCGTTGAAATGTTATAATTTACAGGGTATCATCAAAAACACATTGAGCATTCATTACCTCTTGTTGGAAACCAATTACGTAAAAAAATAATGCGAAATTATTTCATATTCTAAAATTAAAATATCTACATATCAGGAATATTAAAAATATTTAATTTCCTTAGAGCAAGAATAAATTGTGAATGTGAATAATAAACAATATTTTAGCAATTACGCGATAAAAAGTGAGCTAAAAACAGATAGTTTAAAGTGATAATTCACCTCACTTTTATTGAACCAATCAAAACGCTCATTTTCATAGCAACCACCTTGGTAACGGTCGTCTTACCCGATAAGACTACCGCTAGCTCGAAAAGACGCTTTCGAAAAGACGCTTGTAGCTTTTTTACTTAAATAAAAAATTAGTAACACCTCTAACTTGTATATTTACCTTTATCAGACGGCCTTCATTTTTATGTTCAGTAAATTATCCAATAAAATACACCTCTAGAGGCGGTTTCTTATCTTCATACCTTCGTTTTTCACTCGAAACTCGATTTTCCAAGAAAATTTTCACTCAATGTAATTTTTACTTATAATCAAAGATAAGACCCTCGAGCTAAAGCTCTCGGGATCATATCAGATTATAAGTAAAAATTACATTTCGTAAAAATTTGTCAGAAAATCGATTTCTTGTTAAAAACATCGGTATTACCGATAAGACGCCTCCTCTATCGGTATATTACTGTTGAAAAATTATGTCTCCACATGCCCCCTTCCTTTTCCATGCAAACTATAGTACGCCTTGTAATTTCTCTTACTGTCGCCCGTATTATATTGGGAGTGATTTCCTGGACACAGTTTGTTATTACTGCTTCAAGATGGTCAATATCCTGAAAAGGTCTATGCCAATACACCATTTCTTTTCATCGGCCCCATAGAAAGAAGTCCAGGGGTGTGACGTCAGGCAACCTGGCTGGCCAAGGAATATTTAAACGTCTGCCTATGCAACGGTGCGGAAATGCTTGATTCAAATACCCAGTTACTGTATTAGTACTATGCCATGGGGCTCCATCATGTTGATACCAAATTGTACGTCTTATATTTAGTGGCAGTTCATCAGGAAATTGAGAAAAATGGTTCCTTAAGAAGTCCAGGGAAATGGCAGCATTTATATTTTGTCGGAAAAAGTATGGTCCAACGATCCGAATTAAAAATGCCACACCAAACATAGGTTTTGAATGAATATTGACTACGGCATCCGATTATAAAATTTGAATTGTTGTCACTCCACCACCGACAATTTTGGGAGCATACCACGCCGTTGGAAGTAAACATGGCTTCAGCAAATAATATTTTTCTTGCAAAGAAAATGATCAACTTCACACCCGCCTTGGAACCACGCGCGAAATAGGAAACGGGATTCAAAATATCTAGGAAGAAGTGTGTGAATGTATTTCGGTTTATATGGATGAAATTTATTTATTTTTAAAATATTACCATCAGTAGACTTTTTGACGTCAACTGGAATAGTTTTTGACAATTTTCTTAAAGAAATTTTCGGGTCCTCGATAACCGCTTGAATTACATTGAGTTGCTTTTCTTCTGTTGTGGACCATTTGTTGTGTTGTTTCTTAAATACCTTAATGGCGGAACCAGTAGCTTTAAATTTATTCATTACGTTTGCTATAGTGGCGCTACATGCCATTTTGTCAGGGTGTCTAGTATTAAATATGAGTGCGGCTTCCCTAATAGGTTTCAACGAAAAATTGTATCTAACCACGTTTTGTAGTCCTTGGTAAAGTTTTCTTATAACAATTTGCACTTAAATAAAAATTGAGGGTACTTCCCTCTTAACGCAATTCTGTGTTTCGATATTTTTTTGCCGCCCTGTACATGATATCTTAAGTTTTGATATGTCAATATTATTTGCGCATCATGCAGAACTTTTTATAAAGAATAAATTTTTTCCGTAAAATCAACAATAAAGAAAATTCTCATATGTCTAGAACTTTTCTGGACACGCTGTATATAACCACAAATCACCGTAATAAATTTAGATACGTAAGCTGGGCGTTCCCGCCAAACATTATTATTTTGTTTGGATCGCATTTCGTAAATGGCGCCGGTAGTGGCATCGCACAATTTGGTTTAGTTAAGTTCGTATGAGGGCACCACGTTCATTTGCGATTTGCGATCGAGAAGAAGCACCCTCCCAGATTTTGTTGTTGTCAAGAATTTGAAGTGTATTGTCAATTTTCTATTCTCGATTTTCTTTTAAGTCGTGTTGAATTTTAATGCCGTTTGTGATCGTTCGGTCTCTGTGTATACTATTAGCGTGATTTTTTAAAGTTGTTTTGACTTTTTGTTTAGTTTTAGTGTGTTTTCGGTTTGTTTAGGTTAGTTAAAGTTCGCGTATTTATTTCCGTTATGGAAGACTACGCACCTCCGTTAAAACCAAAGAAATGTTGTATTCCAAACTGTTTAAATAAACATGGCATGCGACACCGCTTGCCAAAAAGAGATCCGGTAATTTTTGATCATAAAAACAATGTTTTATTACCTATTTTGCTTTATTGTAGTCAGCTGTATTTTTTTAAATAGGTATTGCTTGGTTTAAATAATTTCTTTTTTGTTGCTTTCTATTTGTGCTTTTAGATATACTTAATTTAAAGAAATAGTCCATTCTCGAAGTGGAGTTGAAATATAGGGAAGGCCTTTTTTTTCCCCTTTTAGATATACGTTATTATTTGTTATTTTACCAACAAAGTATTTACTCCAAACTTCAAAATAAGAGTTACAAATAACGTGTATCCCTGAAATAAAAATGAAAGCAGAAAATAATGAATATTTAAACCAAGGAATATTTTAAATTTTAAAGCGGCACCAATACCTACCGATAAAACAGATTTTATCAAAAGTTGGTAAAACAGTTTTCTTTATTTTTACCCATAGTTGCCCCAACAGATTTCTTTCTTTCTCGCGTGTTTCGGATCGCAAATACTAGGACATCAGCGCCAATTAGTTTTTGACAGTTCTAAGAGTCCAGTTGCGTATCTAAATTTATTTCGGTGATCTGTGTATAGAACTAAGAATAATATAAAAATAATAAGGTGTCAAAGTGGCAGTTCATTAACGTGAAGCAAGCAAATATACCATTGGAAAGGTGTGCCAATTTTGGTTTCTAGTGAACGTATGATACCATTATGAATGCTTGACAGCAGTTCTATCATTGCCTGTGGCAACCAAATTTGTTGTAGAAAGATCATAATGCTTTGTGAGATATCTTTTGCGGTACCAACTGATATACTTCAAAATAGTTGGAACCCGGCTGCGACACTAAAACAAAAAGGCTAAATTACATAAGGAATTCAAAAATGTCCAAATAAGTGAGGGTTGATATTTAAGGTTTTAGGGGTAGGTGCCCTGGGGGTCAGGGGGTTGAATCTCATATTACAACCAATGGATCTAAAGTTGTCCCTCTTCAGATCTAAATTGACGTGTTTCGCCAAATTTTCAGAGTGTCATCACTCGAAGAAATATTACATGCTGTTAGTTTTTAAATTGAAACCTACTACTGTATACAGGGTGTCCCAAAAACATAACGATAAACTAGAAAGGGTGGTAGAGGACATCAAAACAAACCTGTTTTGTTTAATAAACATATATCCGCAAATAAGCCGTTTTGGGGGAAAGAAAGAAAAATGGTTTTGGTCAGCTTTGTTTATTTCAGTGATAAATTCACTCCTACAATAAAATATCCATTTGACATTTGCATTTTTATCACTTTGACATCCATAAAGAAGGTGCATCCTTTTTTATCGCGATAAAACCCTCTCCAGCTAAAAATTAAATGGTAAAAACCTCTCCAGCTCAAAATCGAGTAGCTTCTCTTTTTCATTGCTCGGCAACCTGACATATTGTTAAATTAATTTGATGCTGTCAAACATTTTTTTAGTGAAGTATTATTTTTTTTTATTTTTAGTATCTATTCATGCCAAAATTCGTAAATTTCTCTAGCTAAAAATCACTCGATCTTTTTTTAAGACGGGATAAACTTTTATTTTTTAAACTCAAACTAGGTGACTTTTTAGCAATTTAAACTCGAACAAACGGTAACAGATAAAAACGCATAGTAATAAACGAGGATAGCTTCTGGTTACGGTTCCTAAATATTGTAGCTTTGGTTCCAGTGGCTAGTAAATTCCATTCCATAATCTAGAACCTAATACGTGCTCCTTGGACAAGTGGAGGTCCCGAACTAGATCATTTAATTCAGCTTGATCGATTAAATGAGGTACTTTTCCTTTACTCTCGGGAAAATAAGAATCGTCCTTGTCTGATACATTAATGGGTTCTGCCTTATCATCATACATTTCTGAATCTTCCTCCCAGGCTGCCGGGGGCACTGGAACTGGTGAACCCTTTCCATGAAGAACCAGTTTAACTGAGGGAATATCCGGATATTCAATATTATGTTTGCTCTTTATTGAAAAACCAGACACTTTTGTGATGCAAAAGTAACAGTCGTTAAAATGATTTGTTGGTTCTCGTCAAATCATTGGAACTGCAATAGGCATAGAAAATCGTTTGCCATTTAACCTGCTACTTAGATTTCCTGCGCAAGTTTGACAACATAATATGTGAGGAACCAAGTCCCGATCTTGATCGCCAACAACACATCCAAAATACCGATGATAAGCTACTTTGGCCATTTTATTAATTGTCTTTTTCTGCGATTTAGCGGTACACTGGCCACATATATAGCAAAAACTATCCGCGGGGTTAACGCAGTCACGTTCCTGTACTTTAGACATTTTTGTATTGTCGCTTACGTTGGTTTACAGATGTAATACTACGTTTACAGGCGTCAACTAACTTTATTTAACACAAAGATAACACTAATATAAGGCTCTTACTATTGGCTTGTTCGCGCACTTCGCGTCTCTATCTATTAATGACCACTACTCGTGCTAAACCAATACTGATGATTCGACGGCCGGCCAGCTGCTTTTATAGCCGTTCCGTACCTCTGGTATTTTCTAGAAATATCGGGTATCAAAAGTTCGAGAAGCAACGGCATAATTCTCGTATACAGGGGCACTCCACAATTCGGCTACGGGGCAGAGTGAAATCTGTAGTTGGGTTTAAATGGGTACTTTCGTTATTTTAAGCCCTAGAGGGTTAAGACTTCGTGGTTGAGTTGTCATCTCTAGACACTCCCACGGGGTGTTGCCAGATTGTGCACAATTTCCCTAATTTAGGGATAACGTAAATTTGGCAACCTCGCGCTCTGGTATATTACGAATTACTATTTAAAATAATGTGATTAAAATACTCATTAATATTTGCCGGAAAAAAACCATAACTTTATAATCTTACGTGTTAGGAAGTGTTTACCATCATTTTCGCATTTAGAGACCTAAATAAATTACTTTTTGGTCGTGTTGAACTTTTTCTCATTAAATGATGGTTTATAATAATTGTTCAAAATGTTGACCATTTGCTTTGTTACAAAGATTGTACCGTCGATTCATTGACTCGAGGACACAATGGAATATTCCGGGAATAACTTCTACAAGTGTACAAGTGGCCATTATTCTTGTTAAAAGATCTTCCTCGTGACGAATAAGCCTTTTGTAGTTTAAAGATTTCAGATAACCCCAGAGGAAAAAATCCAGGGTTTTAAATCGGGAGAACGCGCGGGCGAGGCCACGGCTCCTCCTTTTCCAATCCATCGGCGAGGAAATTGCTGGTACAGATAATGGCGCACGTTTAAGCCAATATGTGGAGGTGTCCCGTCGTGTTTAAACCACATGTTATTTCTAATGTCTAAAGCGACATTTTCTTATAACACTGGGGAAGAGCAAAAAATGTTTCCGAGACCAAAATAGCAAAATCTTACTTATTTTGTTATACTAACTAACAATCTGTCTTGCAAAAGTCCTAGTTGGCTCCGGTTTTATAGATCCATGCTAATTATGATACTTACTTACCTGCCCGTAATGTATGGAAAAATTCTACTATTAAATGAGGATTATCTAAATAACGAAGTACCTGGATTTATTATACCAGGTGCACTTTATAAGGGTTTTACATATAAAATAAATCCTAAATTGTTACTTAGTTATATTTTAACCACCAGTTGATTGAAAACTGTTCGTATTTGAAAAATTAGACAGTCTTGAGCAACATGTCGCGAGTTTGTTTAAATAAGCCGGATCATTTTTGTTATATTGTGAAACAAAAACGTACAGTTAGCCCTTTAATACAAAAGGCTTACCACTTGTATTTTGGCTGTAAAATTGGAGACCAGGATAAAAATTGGGCTCCCCATATCTGCTGCTACAAATGTGCGTTCAACATTCGCGGGTGGCTAAGTAGAGAAAAGCGTAAGATGCCCTTTGCTGTTCCTATGATCTGGCGAGAACAGAAAAGACCACGTTACTGACTGTTACTTTTGTTTGACACCTCCCATCAAAAAAGGCTTTTCGGAGAAAAAAAAGGTCTGCGATACAGTATCCAACTTTAGAATCCGCCATACTCCCGGTGCCTCATAGTGACGAGTTTTCTGTACCTAATCCACCTCGGGAATATAGCCTTGATTCTGATGATGATCCAATGGATTAAATGGATTCAAACGGTAGAGTACTGGAAAATGTCGTCGGCCCATCAACCTCGCAAGACTCCGATTTTGTCTGTGAACTTCCCAGTAAAAAGCCTCACGAAATAAGTTAAAGTGAATTAAGTGACCTTATAAGGGATTATGAATTTCCTAAGAAAAAATCTGAACTATTGGCCTCTCGATTGCGACCATGGAACTTACTTCATTAGTTCCCCCAGAAAAGATTTTACTACCGCCACTTCATATAAAATTGGGAAATATGAAGAATTTTGTGAAGGCCATGGACAAAGAAGGCCGTGCTTTTAGTTATTTAAAAGAAAAGTTCCCTAAAATCAGTGACACTAAAATTAAAGAGGGAATAATTGTGGGTCCCCAGATCAGGAAATTTTTCGGAGAGGCACAATTTGATTCCACACTTAAAAGCAAGGAAAAGGACGCTTGGAATGCCTTTAAAATGGTTGCAACAAATTTTCTGGGGAAACATAAAAGCAGAAAACTATAAAGACCTGGTTGCCCAACTTCTTTTATATTACCAAAACCTAGGGAGTAATATGTCTTTGAAAATTCATTTCCTGAATTCTCATCTGGATTACTTTCCGGAAAATTGTGGTGCTGTAAGTGACGAGCACGGTGAGAGGTTCCACCAGGATATTTCAAACATGGAAAGAATGTATCAGGGAACATGGAACTGTGAGATGTTAGCCGACTACTGTTGGACTATTACCAGAGATGCCCCCGAGGCTGCTTTCAAAAGACAGGTTAAGAAGCGTAAAATGAGTCTCTAAACTTTAGAGTCACTGATAAAAATGTGCTATTTAATTGCTATTGTTGAGTAAACAATATATTGTTTGTATGTTCATTGTAAATGCCTATAAACTAAAATGTTCATTGTATATGCCTATAAATTAAAATTTTGTAACAAATAATTCAGATTTTTTTTGCGAGCTAACTAAAATCTTTAATAGGTACTTTTTAGTGACTTGGGTGTAGTTCAATAACAAAAAATAGGTTTTGTTCAGAAAACAAAAAAAAGTTGAAATTTGTTCCCCAGTGTAATAGAGGGAAAATATTATACAGAAAATAAAGAGAAATGTTTGCAGCAAGTGAACTATTAGATTCTCTCCAAGAGAACCAGCCCACATGTTTACAGAAAATTGTTGCTGGTGTCCAGTGGTGCAGTCACAGGAAGAGGCCAAATAAATGTTTCAGAACAACGTTTACAATATTATTTTTACTGTCGTTCTGTTCTCTTTATTGTCAAAGCTCCCACCAGAGCTTTTTACTGACTGTGCCACTGCTGGTGTTTTCTAGAGACCACGTCGTGAGGATTTTCATCATGCCAATGTGGCTATTTGTACTATCGCGCGTGAAACATGCCTCATTACGAAACAATATTATTCTGCCGAAGTGAGATTTTATTAAATTGTCACCCAAAACCTATTGGCAATAAGCTAATCAATGTGGATAATCTTCAGGATTTAAAGTTTATACGCGTTGTAAATGGTAGGGGTAAAGAAGTTGTTCATGTAAGACACGCTGTGCCGTCGACTTGGAGGATCACATATGGTGTATAATTGCGCGGACACTTATGAAATGAGTTTTCTCCACAACCGTATAAGTTGTTCTTGGACGACCATCACCACCACCAGGACGCTTTAGGTTTCCACTTTCTTTAAGGCGATGATGGATGGAAGGAAAGGTTCTATGATGAGGTTGGCGGCGTTCCGGATATACAATACATATACAGAGTGGCAAGAAAGTCGCGCATAATGCCTGTAACTTTTGAATTATCTCGTATACGAAAAAGTGACCTGCATGAATTTTTTTCTGTCATATCTGGTTTGGTTGCCATAGAGACCAACTTACTTTTTTTAAATGGAACACCCTGCATATGATTGAATATTTGGATTCTACTAAGAAAACTGTAATATTATAGCGTTTCCGAGATAATGACTACTTAAAAATGAAAACTTCCTAATTATAATTATTATTCCTACCTAATACCCACCAGTTGAGTCAAGGTGTTTTCATCAATTTTTAGTTCCTGTTTAACTTTCTGTTGTCTGATTTCTAATTTGTTTACACTATGGTTCAGGTTAGTTAGTCTGAATGAGAAACAACGAGTTGAAATTTTAAGAATGAGCGGTTACGGAAATATGAAGAGATCGCAAGATCAGGTTTATCAACTTTTCAATGAATTATATCCAAATAGGCCTCTAATAAATCAGTTAACGGTGTGTCAAGTGGTAAAGAGATATCGAGAAACAGGTAGTGTTAGGGAAGCCGCTAGATCAGGTCGACCTAAAACAGCAACCGGGGGAGACAAAGCTTTGGATATCATGCCCTCAATACATGAAAATCCAACACAATCATCCAGGCCAATGGCAATGGATTTTAATGTGTCTCATCAGCGAAAAACTTGCTTAAGCAGGAGAAGTTGCAACTCTACAAGATAAAGTTGGTGCACGAGTTAAACGAGGACGATTTTGATAGAAGAGCTGAATTTTGTGAGCTGATGATGATGGAAATATGCAATAACGATAATAACTTCGCAACAAATACCATTTTCTCGGATGAAGCTACTTTCAGGTTGCTTTAGAAAGTCAGACTCTATAGAAATTATAGCAAGATTTTCTAACCGCTCTTGGCCCGTTCTAGATCGTAAATAATTTTTAATCAACTTTAATTTAGAGAATGACCTCTCGGCTGTAGCTACAGAAACTGGAATGTTTAATAACATGCGCAATGCAATCGTAATGTTTGGAAATGAGTGGGTTAGGTTATTTATTGCCATGTCATTATAAGTGTTTCTACTACTACAGACGTCGCGTTTTTGTCGCCATTTTGCAGAAATTGTAATTCGTGTAAAAGTTTTGTTCCGTCTATATCTTTCTCGTTTCGATCTTTGTCAGTTAAGGTTTCTTCCAGGTTTTTACAAAAATTAAATTGATCTTGGTCAGAATATTTGCCGAAATCCTCAACATTCCACAAAAAATTAAAAACATCAGAATGACACGATAATAGTTTAAATCTTTCATGTACGGATGGAAGATTAATGTCTAGCATCCGAATAAGCAATTTACTTTAAATTTCATTTCTAGATTTTCTATCGGCTGGTCGTCACCTTCGTAAGAAAGTTGTTTTTTAATCTTTCGTGGCCTTTAAATTTTTGCGGATATAAATTTTGCATCAACTTCTAAGCAAGAAGCTAGTTCTTTGGCATCTACTAATAAGTCACTGAAGCCTTTGTCAGATCGATATTGTTTTACAAATTCATTGAGGTTATTTAAACTTTCGCAAGCCTGGGAAATATTAAATGTTTTTGATTGCAGAATATTAGTAACAACATCCACTTTACTTAGAATCTTGTACCACAAGACTACCATACACACAAACTCATAATTTTTAATTTTTTTACCTAATAAGGTAGCTAGATGTTGTGTAGTATTGTCAAAATTATTTCGGAATAAAGTTTCATAAAGAGCATCGTAAATTTCGCCTAACTGAAATCTTAGAGGGGTTATTGCATTAATTCTGCTAGACCATCTAGTATCTGACAAAGGCTTTAATGTCAGACTTGAAATGTTACTTTTCAAAACAGACCACCGATTGGTTGAGGCCGAAATTCATTCATTCAAAAAATTATATAATTCTTGAACAGTTGAAAAAAAAATTATACTAGAAATATTGGATTTCACAGCATCGTTAATAACAAGGTTCAAACTGTGGTTACAACAAGGTACAAACATTGCTCGCGGATGAATATCTAAAATTCTTTTTTGTACACCTTAATGTTTACTCTTCATATTTGAACCATTATCATAACCTTGGCCGCGCATATTATAAATGTCTAAACTATAATTCTTTAAAGTTTTTAGTAAAAAGTTGGTTAAACCTTCACCTGTTGTATCACTTATAGGACTAAGTGTTAAAAAACGTTCTTCGACACTAAATTTATTGTTTTTTAAATTAACGGATCTTAACCAAACAGAAATCTGCTCCTGGCGGCTCACATCAGGAGTACATCAAGTAATATAGAAAAATACTTTGCTTCTTTAACTTCGTTTGAAATATTATTTCTTATTTTCTCGCTAATATTTTAATGGTTTTGTTTTGAATTTTATCTCCAAGGTAAAGTGGAATATTTTTTTGAGATGTATTAATATGTGCAGATACGACTGGATCAAATTTTGCTATTATTTCTATACATATTAAATAATTTTCATTATTTCTTTCAAATAATTTGTTACTAGAAACACAAAAAGCCAAGTTTGGTTCAGCCAAAAATTGAATAGTATAAATTATTCTTTCAATGACACTGCGCCAATGTTTAGTTTCATTTTTTAATAAATTTTGCATTTTCGAATCAACGGTTCGATTAGTTTTTAATCTTTTAAGTAAATCTGACCAGACACGTAAATTTTGAAAATGAGATTTACTTTCTTCGTGGATTTTCAAATGCTCGCTTAAATGATACCAATCATCGAAACCGTCTTGGTTACTTAATTTAGTATTTTTAAAAGTCAATGGATTGCTTGGGTTGAAGTTATTGAATATTTTACAGCAGAAGCAGAAAACTGCATTTTTTCAATAGAATACAGCAACCAATGACGCTGAATCTTTTCACCATTTAACAAAATTAGAGTAAAATATATATCGAAAAACTTACGTCCACTTTTGTCTTTAGGATACATAGTTTTATTTTAATAATGCATTGGACCTTTTTCGACAAGTTCTTGCACCTGGATTGGAGGCAATACACTCGGCTAAAGACCTGGATCGTTAGAAAGGGGCGCTTCTTCGGATAATTCATCTTGATTACTCGAACATGATGGTATGCTTCATTCCACAATTATTCGTTGATTTCTCGACCGCAATAAAATTTAAATGACAACCCTCAGTCGTAATCCCAACCATAAATAACTTGCCTGACAAATATTAGGCACCGTACCTTTTGAAAGGGTACAGGTCCTGATTACTGACTAATTTCAATAGTTTAGGTTAGCTATTTTCAACAAAACAACAAATATAAAATAATAGGTAAGTATCTTTATTTTAATCATGTAATTAAATAGCTATTAATATTTATACAAAACACTAATCTACAATATTATAATAATACAATATTATAATAATACAATATTTAACTTAACCTACTCTATATTTAGCTCTGTTTCACTATCACTATCGTCACTATATTAGTTTAGGCATAGATGATATTATAATATTGTAGATTAGTATTTTTTTATAAATATTAATACCTATTTAATTACATGATTAAAATAAAGATACTTACCTATTATTTTATATTTGTTGTTTTTATGAAAATAGCTCACCTAAACTATTGAAATTAGTAGGTAATCAGGACCTGTACCTTTTCAAAGGGCACTTATTTATGACTGGGTTTAAATTTTATTGCGGTCGGGAAATCAACGAATTATTGTGGAATGGAGCATACCGACACTAACTGAAACGTATCAGGATCTAATTCTTTTGGTCTTCATCCTCATTACCTTGCTTTTCTAATTCTGATGGCAAGTTTAATTTTGTTAAATGTAGAAAATCACTGTTATCAGAAGTAGGGTCTTGTGTGGTCTTTCAAAAAATGTTACTAATTTTGAAATTGGTTTTCTCCAAGTCTTCCTCTTGTTTTCGCTTGATAAGCAAGTTTTGGTAACCAAATAATTTCTTTTTTTCTTCCCTGGCCATCTAAATATAATAAATAAAAAATATTAAACTCTAAGCCTTATTTGTTTCATAAACAAAAGTTATTAAAAAGAAAAAGAATTATTTGCATCGCTGTTAATTAACTTACTTAATCACTTACTTACTTTGTTTGTAATTCTTTTTCGCAATTGCGGTAGATACGTAATAGCAAATAAGGCACTCTATACGTCTTATGCGCTTATCCAGACAAAAATGAAAAATTAACCTGCTACATCGATTACGAACACGCAAAAGTTTGCAAGTTTAAACCAGCGCGGCCGAATGCGGCGCGTCCCTGCTTTAAAGTCTGTCGAATGTGTCGATGTGTCGAAAGCGTTTGACAAGGTCTGGCACGACGGACTAGCCCTAAAGTTAATAAGGTTAGGCATGTCAAATTGGCTTGTAAAAATTTTGATTTTATACCTTGAGGACAGAACGTTCGCGGTGTCATCAAAAAACACCATATCTACGACAAGAGCAATTAGAGCAGGGGTGCCGCAAGGTTGGTAGAGTGTAAAATATAAAGTGTATTTTTTCTTTTGTTTATAAGCTTTTTAGTCTCTTGTTGGTTATTTGCATCTGCGACCGATATCGAGAAAAAAATAAAGAACGATTTTCTGTATTTCGCTAGATAAAAATAAAATTTTTAAATTGATTTAGTAGGCTTTGGCTTTATTTGGATACTCTCTTGTGTTTATTAATATTGACAGTTAGCATTTGATATAGCGAGTGGTTGCAAACTGTAAGGCGTAAAAGTGTTTTAAATACGCGTCAAAATCACGTAACAATGCCAAATTTTATGAATTCTGAAAGGGCTGAGATGCATTTCATTTATGGCCTTTCGAATGGAAATGCAAGAGAAGCCAGACGTCTGTACATGAAGCGCTATTCCAATAGAATGATACCTGATCATCGAACATTCCCGAATATTCATAGACGTCTTGTTGAAGCTGTTCTATATGAAATAGAAGAAAATCATGGCACTAGCATCAGAAAAATCTGTAAACATTAGTCATCAACTTTAATCAAACTCAATAAACTAACAATACGACGGAAGAAAGTCTGTCGGTATGTTTTTGGGATACCCTGTACGTGTAATCCCATAAAAAGTATCTTAAAACTTAAGACATTTATGAAAAGATCATTAAAACGACTGCATTATTGCCGTTGTTCTGTATGACTTTTAACTGACATTTTTGTCTTGCCCTAGGAAATATCTGAAAACGTATTTCATTTTTGATGTTATGGGTGGTATCCCATCATACTTGATAGAAGTTTTCCTGGAAGCTAGAGGTCCTACTTACCTAAATTTTCTTAAATGGTTCATGGCTTTTCGATTGTTTGGATTTAGATCGTTTAGTGAGGCATTGGATATTTTTAGATTGGTAAGTATTTTGCAGCATATAAGTTAAAAATATACATACTACTCATATTAAGCTGAGTGAGGTAGCCGGGGCGAGCGAGCTAGGCGACTCCATAGCTCATAGTGGCCAGTGGCCTGTTGTTGTATAGACTTTGAATCCGCGTCAAGTAAGAAGAAGCCACCTCGTCATCTGCTTACGCCACGGATTATCGATCTCGAGCGACAAAAGATAGAAAGGAATATTTTAAAGTCAAAGTAAGATATTACACGCGTTCTTATGAGAAGCCTTGCGTTGTCCGTACCCGAGAAAAGCAAATAACGAGAAGCGAAAAAATCCCGAGTTTAGCATTGAATAAATGGTGACCAAATTATATGTCCTTCACCTTAAAATTTTGACAGTTGGCCGGGTTACTACACTAAAGAAAGCACTAAAACGATGAAGTAAATGCTTTACACTGCAATAACAAATGTGGGTACCTAGTAAGAAGTACCTTTTCCATGAATATCTTCTGTGTTTCATGTAATTGGCTTTCCAGCAAATTTCGTAAAAGCATAAAAAAATGAAATAAAATAAAAATATTTTTGAAATGTTTTATTGATTGTGCGTTACTTACTGATAGTACATTTTTGAAAGGAAATGAAATAGTATATTACGTACCAAGAGTGGTAATAAGAAGCCTATTACACACGATTTCGAAACTTACAGTACGAGCGTTAGCGAGAATTGCCCTTGTTAATACGGGCATTATAATATTACGTAACTGCTCCCTACGTGCCCACTCCTATAATGATACAAACCATTTTTTTTTGTAAAGAGTATGTTGGATACTTTTTACAGGTAAATCTGCTATTTCTTAATTCTTCGATAGGTACATGGACAATAGCAGCAACATACCCCGACCGTGCGGCAATAATATGTTTTTGATATCTAAGGTCGCTAAAAAAAAATAAAGCTTGCAACAATGCACGTAAGCCATAGATGCATCCATTAGACCTGCTTATATTTGTTTAGAGCAAACATGTCAAAGCATACAAATTAAAAATTTGAAAGTGCGGCGATTAGCCCCGGTCTCCCCTACCTCTTCTAACCGTTCTGCAGTGGAACTTTAAAACAATATAAATAAAGGGTAAGGGGAAAAAAGTCAAAAAGTCTTTCTCCACTAATTTAATAGTGAGCTATTGTAGTGCTGCGCTACCCCTCTCTAATAAAGTAATTTACTTTACTTACGGTATATATATCTAAGGCCTACAACTCCTGGCAGCAGCTACAAGGGTCTTTGCTATTTTGGAAATAGGCACCTTCTTTTCACGCACTAACACAAAACTACACTTTACCTATATTTCCTATTTATTTTCCACACTATCAAATATTAATGATGTTCCTGTATCATATGATATCAGGTTTGTAACCAGAAAGAATAAAAATGAACAATTTTTATATCTTGACTTAATTGTTAGAATCAGATTACTATTCGTTCTCTTAGCTTTTTGGAATAGTAGAATGAACTTGGTAGAGCAAAATCAGTTTGGTAGAGCAAATTCAGTTTGGTAGAGCAAAATCAATTTGGTAGAGCAAAATCAATCTGGTAGAGCAAAATACTAAAAATCCCTTTCTAAATTTAAGCATAAAAACACCGAGAATTTATAGGGTTAAAATAATTCCTTTATTTAAATATAAGTATCGTAATTGGAGAAATTTTCAAAATAATGATAAATATAAAAACTTTACACACAATAGATACCATAAATTAATTAAAAATGACAGACACAAAAAAATAAGAAAAACTCTATGTTGAGACTATGATCCAACGAAAATCCAATATTATAAATACCTCTTGTTCTCTAATTGATTACAAAAAGCTTACAATTCGTGCCAACATCAAAAACTAGCAACTTAATACCAAATCCTGAAAACATTTATAAAACACTACAGCACACCTTTCGTCCTAATTCATATTAAACCAATTAAAGTTGTTAAACTAAAAAAAAATATTAATTATACAGGTAGCCAACCTCACACGGCCAAAAAGACTTTAATCAAGTGAATATTTATAGTTTTTACGATCCCATTAATTCCCACAACAAGTGCAATTCAAATTAACCTAGCCGTCCTCTCAGGGCTCCAAAATATAATAATTAAACTAGAAATCTCAAAACTCCCGTGCAAAAATCTACTTAGACATTTATTAAATAGATGTGCTTTCTAATGCTTTCAGAAAATAGTAACAGTTATAAATATATATATTCTTTTTCTTTTTAAACCATGACCAAAATATAAAGTTTATTCGAAACCAGAAACTTACTTCTCATTGTTCTTTCGTTCACTGTACGGTACGACACTGGCAGGTATTTTGACAGAAATAGTCTTCACTAAAGAAACCACTCACTCATAAATAAAAATATTGAAAAATATAACTTTTTTAATCTGAACTCATGTTACTTTTCTAAGTCTCAAAATATTATATTTATTTTAAAAGAAATTAATTAATTAATTAGTAATTAATTTTTGAAACGGGCAGAGTTTCGTTCTGCAACTGGATATTAAGATCTATATTATTTTTCTGAATTTCACACTGCTTTTATAGCTGGAAATCGAGGTTCTATTTGCGTCACACAACGCACTTTTCCTTTGTTCTTAAGAACCGTGGCAAAAATAGAACGCAATACTAGACTCGTGACAATGACACCATCATGACCCAAATTGGGTTCAAAAGAAGTTCAACAACCGAAAACTTCTAGATTGTTCTCGAAGCTTTTGGTTTGACGTCACAATCTTTAGCCAAAGATATCAGATGTTTTCATGCCTGTGACGTGTTTTATGTTTATTTATTTTCTACACGAAAACAATCATTGTCTTTTGACATTGACATTGATTTAAATAAAAAAACAAAGATTTTAAATGTCAATTAATGAACCTTTTGTGAGAGTTAGCTGAACAATTCAAGTGAAGCTAAAATTATATTGTAGTACATTTTAAGTTAAAAATTTTTTTTTAGTAATTTGTCACCCTGTATCGGGCATCACACTATTAAAGGCTCAATTTTAAAATTAAATTGTCTCTACATGTTTCGAAGGTAGTAACCTTCATCTTCAGGAGACCAAAGTAGTGCTGCAGTTATTATTAGCAGTAGAGAGAAAACCGTTGGTGGAAAATGACGTTGATGGAGCTTTTTTTATTTAAAAATATTTTGACAAGATATTAATAATTGAATTTAATCAGCATGCTAATATTGGAATTGAAAGTGGAATGTTATACTTAAATCAAAGTTTCTGAAAAGACACTGTCAATCTGTGGTCGAATTTAAAAAGAGAAGATATTCGTTATTTGAAAATCATACGTCAGGATATATAAAAAGGATCTTTTGGACATTCTAGATCTTGTTAGAGAAAGATTTTTGTTTGTGATTTGTTTTATGAGAAATTATAATGTTGAAATTTCATTTGTAAAATTAGTTATTGGAGACCTAAGGTCCCGTCACCTTGCGTTATGTTCGTCCCATTATGTAGGGAAAACAATAGAATTTGATTTAAAATAAAATTATTAAAAAAACAGATCTTATATTTTATATACCCTTAAAGATTAAAATAGGGAGACGAACACAGTTAAAATGAAAAAAAAAAAAAAAAATGCACTTTTTTTCCCCTTTCCCTATATTTCAACTCCACTTCGAGAATGGACTATTTCTTTAAATTAATATAAATAAAGTTCTTAAGCTATAGTACCTTGATAAAAATGAGGACAAATGAAATATCCATTTTAAAAACCCGCATTTAACTTTAATTACAAAAATGCTTTATTTCCTCTTTCTATAATTAAAGGAGGATGATTCTGGGACCAATAGCGACAATTATGTCGGCTCAAGATTCCATTATTATGAAAGCCACTATCGTCGCTCTATAAATGTTGAACAGGATATTTACATGAATGGATGAAACTTGCTGTTCTGTAAAATCATCCTCCATGAAGAGCTTATGGAAACACAAGAATTTTCTTAGATTTTGGCTAGTGAAATTTAGGATTATTATCAACTTTCCGTAATACTTGAGCTGTATTTTTATCTTTTGTAGCAATTTTCCCCCTTTCTCTTTTCGGTTTTACAAAGCAGTACGTTTACGTTATATCAAAACAAATTAAGAGTACCTTTTTTGAAGAGGAGTGACCAGAATATTTAAAAATTCGGTTTTCGGCTCTGTCAAATGACACCGGTCAAAATTTTGGACCAACGAGTATGGTGGCAACTCCGTTCCTGACTCCCCTGACGATGTGAAACATCTACTGTAATATGGTTTACGGAACTGGTGTAGTCCTGATTCGGGTCTAAAGGCCGTCGTCGGTTGGAATTGCTTCCTAACGTAGAGTAAAACGGCTTACATGTCCCTATCTTAGTTTATTATTATCTTTCTAAAAGTGTCACTTCCGGTTAAACCGGATGTAACATAAATGCCGGAAATACAGTACTTCCGGTTTAACCGAAAGTTGATGTTCTTGGGAAGATAATGAAGAAGTAAGATGGAGACATGTAAGCTATTTTGCTCTAAGATGTACCGTTAGAAAGCTAGAAGCTGTCAAAGTTCAAAAATGTCATTTTTCAAAAGCCGATATCTCGGAAACTATTAGGTTTAGAATAATGCACTTACTAAAAAATTATGGTTGTTCCACTTAAAATTCAAAAATAATCTAAGATATAGGGTGTTCTATTTAAAAAAAGTAAATTTGCTTCTCTACGGTTTTCTGACTCATCCTGTATACATATTTCTTTTTAATTCTAATAGACCTTAAAGAACCCTAAAACTTTTGTCTAAAGTATTATTTGCTTACTTACTGTTTTACTTTAGGAAGTAATCGACCGTTTCCATACATACCAACGACCCCGTATATTGCTGCATCTAGGTATGGTGGTATGTGCAATATTTCTAAGCCAAAAATTTCATATTTTACGATAAAAGTTATGAGTAATGAGGAACTTCAAATAAATTTGTACATTCAAGCATTTCGGCAATACGAATAGTCTAACCTAAAAATTACCAATGATTCCTGTCCACATATTAATTGATTGGAACCAGTGGCGGCTCGTGAACTTCATTAGTAGGTGTGCTGCATAGACAAAAAAAAATAACGCGGCAGGGAAAAAATATTTTTTGGCCACGCCCATTTATAAAAATTTTAAATTATAAATTTTGACACGACTTTTACCTGCAGTTTTAATTTTTAAATCGGGCGTAGGGGGCGACCACGCTTTTCCACAACTAATTGTTTTTCATACGTAAGTTTCAGTGGGTCTCTGCTATTGCTGCCAGATTTAAAGTACATTTTGCGCCGCAAAAATTTTTGGGTGCCACGCCCTTTTTTGTTGACGAATCTTGCTTTTCAAGTAGGAAAATTAATAATACCTTTAAAAAAATACTAAACTTACCTATTTTTTATAAATTAAGTCTATCCTACGTTCTTTTCGGTTCGCAAATCTTGTAATCACTTTGCCATTAAAATTGTCTATTTCGGAGATAAACTTTTTTTCAATAGATAGCAGGAAAAAGCTGTTAAACGATCTTCGGTCTTTGAATTGAACCAAAAAGTAAGCAGGGAAAACAGTATAAAGCATCTTTGTTGTTACATCCACAAATCCATTCATTTTTAAATACATGTCTCTATTAAATTTACGTGTATAGCTTTTTCCTCTACTTATACTAGATTTTTCAATAATAATATCTGGTAATGGTCTATCTTTTGATTTTAATTCTATCTTTTCTTCGAATAAATATTTAAAAACATCTCTTCACATTAATTAAATTGAAGACCACTTCCATAGTACACTACACAGTTAATAATTGTCACAGCAATACACAAAAACCACCCCCGCACTCGATTATTATTGTTTTTAAGTTAAACTCGCCGTATAAAAATTCGTTCGATACTATTCAATACCGTATCCCGCGAACCACACTGCGCTGGACTAAATGCAGCGAACTCTCCAGCTAACTCACGGCTTTATTTTAGATCGTTACGGGGGAAGCGAGGTGCGCGCGGGTGTTCGAAGGAGCTTACCGAGCACGATCGTGTTGCCCAGATCAAAAGTAATTCAGCGACAGGGTAGTCTCGGAGTCTCGGTACGATATTCCATTGATCGACATTACTTACACACGAGTCTAGAGCTGGCAAAACAACCCGAGAAAGAATAAATACAATTGAAATTAAATATTTTTTATAGATTATGTAATTATTATTATTTTTCTTCATTTTTTTGGGAGCTATGCAGCACTGCAGCGTTTATGCACCAGCCGCCACTGATTGGAACTGATGTTGATGATGCGAAACAATACTGGCATGAGGATTTTTATCAGCCCATACATGTGTGTTGTGTAAATTGTTGATAAAATTTTTGGTAAACCTTGCTTCATCCGTGCAAAGAATAATGCTGGAGTTTACATTGCTTCGTTACTGATCCAATAGCCAGTTTGCAAACTGCTCTGCAAGGATAATCTTCAGGAATCAGTTTATGTACCGGGTGTCCCACTAAGAATGGCTGTCGGCCGTATCTCAGAAAGTGTTGGTCGTATGGCTTGCAGAAAAAAAAATATATTGGGTAAAGTGGTCATGAGAAATTGCTAAAAATTATTTTCAAGTTTCTCAGACTGGCGCTAGAGGGCGCAACAGTAACGGTAAATACAAATCACGAAGTTTCCTCAAAATTCGCCTAGTTAAGGTATCCCGAAAACAAAATTTTTGTATATTTCGAAGATTTATTAATAAAATTCATCTAAAGAACGTGTTCGTCACTTTTCAAATAAAGTGGTGGGGGAAGGTTGAACATTATTTGTAATAAATGCTGATAACTCCGGTCTGGCTTAACATAATTTAGTTAACTTAGTTTTGTTAAAAAGGGCTTTTCACACTCTATATATCATCTTATGAACTACGGCAATATGTGTTTTACACTATGCGCTAGGGGGCGCTGTCTTACAACTTCACAAACATTGCGCGTTTTTTCCATAATTGTCAATATAATAGTATATTCAATTTAACCTGATTACAAGGATGATTAAAACTCTAAGAAGTCAGCGAAAACCGCAAGTGAATATCTATTTTCAATCCGGAGATATCAACAACAATAATCATAATTATGGAACATTATGATTTTATTTTCAAGTTGCCATTGTAATGGTTTTTTTAAGGGCCAAATAGGTCTTGGAAAAACAAAATATGAAGGTACGTATGCTTCAAGCAAATATATCGTTACGACAATAATTCTCAGTGGCGCCTTAAATGTTCAAATTGTCGGCCATCGTTCTGTATACACGACTCCAATCTCTCCTTGGTTGATAATACTGCAGTTTCCACCTCTGCCATAGAGATACGGCGGCTGCTGTCCATTATCCTTTCTATCATGTTTTCCCTTGTGGTGGGTCTGATAACGAAAACAAGATCCTTCAATCTCCCCCATAGATAAAAATCTAGGCATGTTAAGTCAGGTGATCTAAAACATAAATTACCACTTTCATTAACAGTATCACAATATATCCTATAATATTACCTGGCAGGCCACGGAAATATACTCCCTCTTCCTATCCACCTTGCACGAAATGTGTCGTCAAGAAATTGACGAAAGTTTGCCGCAAAATGTGCAGGACATCCATCGTGTTGGAAAACCATAGTTCTGCGAATATCCAAGGGCACATCTTCGAGAAGAATTGGGAGTTCTTAATTTAAAAAATGTAAATAACTTTGCCCAGTAAGCGACTCATTAAATACAAACGGTCCAATTATTCTGCCACCCAAAATGCCGCACCCGGGGATTATCCCGCGACCAATAATGCATATTATGGCGGTTTACTCCTCCATTACTATGGAAAGTAGCTTCATCAGTTCACAAAATTCTGGAGAGGAGATTTCTATCTTCCAATATTATATTGATCAACCAATAGCAATGATCCAATCTTCTATCATAATCTTGCGAGGTCAAAGCCTAGTGGAGCACAATATGGTAGGGATGTAGCCTAAAGAAAAACAAAATACTTATTGCATTGACCTGAAAACTATTAAGAGAAATATTGGCATTATTCTAAACTATTTAAGAGTTATAATATATAGATATAATTACTTACCTTTCTTCTAATAAAATCCTATGCACAGTAAAGCGAGTAACGCCCAAGTCTCTAACAATTAATCTAATACTAATTTGTGGATTAAATTCCACATATGCCAAAACATTTACAATGTTTTCCTCGGTTCGACCTCGGCGGCGTCTGCGATATACAGGGCGACGAATACTTCCAGTAGTACGAAAACGGCTAGCTAAACGATTAAACATTCTACTGTCGTATCGGCGCCTTTGAGGGTATCGCACTGCGTAAACCCGTTCAGCAAATGTTACATTTCCCAAACATTCAAAATACACCGCAATGATGTCAACAGCTTCTTCAAGTAACAGAGGCATTTTGAAAATCAAATACGAAACAACACTGTTGGCGCGACAAAAATGTTGACGAAATAATGAAAGGTGACACGCGTGCACAGTTTCAATTCATATTTTGTTTTTCCAAGGCCTATTTGACTCTTAAAGAAACCTTTACAATGGCAACTTGAAAATACAATCATAATGTTCCGTAATTATGATTATTGTTGTTGATATCTCCGGATTGAAAATAGTTATTAACTTGCGGTTTTCGCTGACTTCTTAGAGTTTTAATCATCCTTGTAATCAGGTTAAATTGAATATACTATTATATTGACAATTATGGAAAAAACGCGCAATGTTTGTGAAGTTGTAAGACAGCGCCCCCTAGCGCATAGTGTAAAACACATATTGCCGTAGTTCATAAGGTGATATATAGAGTGAGAAAAGCCCTTTTTAACAAAACTAAGTTAACTAAATTATGTTAAGCCAGACCGAAGTAATCAGCATTTATTACAAATAATGTTCAACCTTCCCCCACCACTTTATTTGAAGAGTGACGAACACGTTCTATACGTGAATTTTATTAATAAATCTTCGAAATATACAAAAATGTTATTTTCGGGATACCTTAACTAGGCGACTTTTGAGGAAACTTCGTGATTCATATTTACCGTTACTGCTGCGCCCTCTAGCGTCAGTCTGAGAAACTTGAAAATAATTTCCAGCAATTTCTCATGACCAATTTACCAAATATATTTTTTTTCCGCAAGCCATACGACTAACACTTTCTGAGATACGGCCGACAGCCATTCTTAGTGGGACACCCGGTACTTTTTGCAAATGATATGGATATAACAGCTGTTCTTGAAAAACTTGATGTACTATTTTTTTCGATGTATTAAGCTGTGCTGATAATTTTCGAGTGCTCGTTGATGGAGTGTTATCTACAACATTTAAAATATTTTCCTCTAATTGCGGCGTACGTACGGTTCTTCTCACACCAGCATCAGTACTATTTTTTCCAAACTTTCCTAAAACTATGAAGAAAGTCAATAATATGTATTATCTTATCAACTGGAATCGCCCAGCATTCTCTCTTAGACGTTGGTCAACTCGTGGAAATATCTTCTGGTTTGGCATACTACGATTAGAAAATCTTTTGTGCTATAACCTTCTCTCGTCTAAAGCATTACAAGACGCAAGACCATACATCGGATACATATCTGCATACCCAATAATTATGTATTCCATAGTTCGAATTAATTAACAATTAAATTCACCACGAAGTCCAGAAATCAGTAACTTAATATCGAAGTAAAGGATCAATGTGTGAGCGATGTAAAAGATGACAAGTTCTAAAATGCAGGATATTTTATTTATTCGTACCATATTTACGTTTACAACAACAATACGTTTCTCGGTGCCGATAAATAAATAAAACACACATTTTTACGAACCCTAGGTCTTCCACAACTATTCGGTAATTATTCTGTTTCTCAAAAACGGTTCATTTTATCGATGATAAACAAGAGTACCTTTTTTAGTCTAAGGTGCAGGCTACATAAATTTATTTCTTGCAAGTCTCTATCATACAGGACGTTAAAAATTTAAGCATTAAGTTGTTAAGCCTAGGCCGCCCCTGGTAAACTTAAAAAACTAAATATATTTCAAGGGCACTATTTTAAGAGGTCCTTACTAGTGTTCATCACATTAAATTTTTATTAAATTATATTAAGTACCTTGAAAGTTATTCAAGAAAAACCGATTTCCACAAGTTATTTTGTTATTAAAAATTATACTTATGATTACAAAAATATACAAATTATTCGATACTTATAATAATTATTCACTCAATATATCAATATCACTATCGCTATCATTATCTGTTCCAATTATTATTTGTGCTATATTGTTTATATATGGATATAGGATTTTTCCACTTTTTCAACAAATGTAACAAAATTTGCCCAACTTTGTGAAGGGATATTAAAAACTTCAGTTTCTATAAGCTCAAGTACACTGAACTTAATAGTAGGGCAAATATTGTTAAGACGAATGGCAGATTTCAGTTGCTGCAAAACATGTTCGATGGGATTAAATATACAATGGTATGGTGGAAGCCTTAAAACTGTATGCCCTAGATTTTTTGCATAATTATCACAGAAGTATTCCTTTTGTAGTTTTAAACTTTGTAAAACCTCAATTAATTGCCTTTTGGTTTTGGTGTAATCTTCCTGAAAATAAATGTCATTATTATACATGTAGTTTTGGATTGTTGCTTTCGTGTCATTTGAGGAAGGAGTCGTTAACTGCCTACTATGGTAGCTTGCACTTGTCCGTTACAATTACGCTATTCGGAGGTATATTTGGAATTAGCTTGTTTTTAAACCAATCTTCAAATAAATCAGCAGTGATGTTCTCATGGTAATTCAGAGAAGAATCTTTAATGTTTTTTGCAGACAGAGAAAGTCCATTTGGAATACATCCGTCTTTAGATCCAGCATGCAAAGTCGTAATTCGTTTACCTCTTTTTAATGGCGCGCTTGTTTTACACTTGCCGCTTGAGTCAACCCAATCGTTTTCCAAGTAAATAATCGGCCTTTGCTGATCTCTATAAATCCTAATTTTTTGTAAATATTCGGATCGCCATTTCCGAATTCTACTGGATTCCATTAAAACTTGTCTTTTGTTAATTTTTTTAAATCTAAAACCCATGTATTGGATACACTTCCATAACGTTGTTCTGCCACATTAAACGCCTGTTTCATCTTTTTCAAGCCTCTTAATTAAATTATTTAATGTAGGCACGTTTTGTTCCTCGTATAACTTGTAAATTTTACGCCATATTATATCTTGATCACTTCTATCCACCTTCGAGGAAATGACAGTATCGGTTCTTTTTCTCCTCGCTAAAATGGGATTATTCACAATTCTCCATACAGTTGTTGTCGGAATTTTTGTTAATGTGGCCGTTTCTTCTCAATAAATATTGTTTATAACTTCCTTAGTTTCCACAGAAAAGTGTTTTCTGCTTTTCGACGGGGTTATTTCCTGAGATACATTGGGCTCGCACATATTTTCCATGACTCACACACGATTAAACAAACGCTGTTTTACACACGAAGTAAGAATAATTTCTAATCTTAAAATTAACTAGTTTGAATCAGATAAAAATCGGTTTAAAATTACCAAACTATTACTTTAATAATGAAATTACGCCTTCCGGATTTTCAGTTTACTTTAAGACATTTTTAAGTTCGGACTATAATTTACCTGCATTTATTCATTCATTCATTGTTTGTTTATGGCCACCCTTGGATAATCCCATTCAAAGGAAAAGTGTAACTTTCTTATATCTCTGGACAGGCTTTACCCTAGGAGTCAAGCTTACTTGGTTTGACATAGTCTAGAACTCGAGATATCTTCTAATGTCTACTACTAAATGGGTGTTGATATTAAAATAATTACATCACCATTTATTATAGTTATTAATGATACTAGTTCGATATGAACACTATAATGAAACGTGTGCAACGTTAAACCACGAGGCGTTAGCCGAGTGGTTTAATTGCACAAGTTTCATTAACAAAGTTCATATCGAACGTGTATCATTCAAAATTTAATCTACGACAGTGCAAATAGATTTTATTCGTCTTAATTTCATTGATATCAGATAACGTTTTCGTAATTTTTAAAATTTTCAGGTGTTCATAATAGTTGTTATCATGGTACCCGCATTTTTTATTGTTTCAATTTCGATTTTGACAACGTCATTATTGCCGTCTAATTTTCTATTGTATGCAAAGTGTTGGCCAAAAATAATTTAAATATGGGAGATTCTGAATCCGAAAGTGTCCCTTCGGATGTCGAAAATATCGCGCAAAGCGTAATAGATTCCCTACTTCCCGAAAAGTCAAGGCAGGTGTACGAACAGACCTACGCAAAATATGAAGATTGGTGTAATGGAAAAGGAATCAAAAACATCAGTAGCGAGAAGGTGCTCCTTGCATATTTTAACCATCTTGCAAAACATAGCAATGCTTCGTCGCATTGGGTTTATTATTCTATGCTACGTTCAATTATGTCAGTGAAGAAAAATACGGATATTTTGTTTTTCTAAGTAATAATAACAAATTCTTTTTGTTTTTGTATCTTAACATTTGGATGTTATTATGAATTCATAATGGCACTGAGTGCTATTATGAAGGTCATAATGACATCCAAATGATAATGCTAAATACGCCATAATGGCACTGTCGTAGATTAAAAATATTATGGTATTCTGTAAATAGTTGTTTAATTTATATGTATGTTTTAGAAATATGGGTTTTCGTCAGCTACATATGTATCGCTGCAAATTGGAATTAGGACGATTTCCGTCCTTTTATTTTGTGTTGGACTTGCTGCCTTTTTTCGACAATTCCCTTACAATTTTATATACATAACGGTAAGTTTTCGTTTTCAGGATATTAAAGTTACAATACATCAGTGGCATAACTAGGGAAGCTAGGGGCGGTCAGGGGACTAACCCCCCCGCTCCCAGACCGATTACTGTTCCATAAAAGTAAAAAAAATAGTGTGTAAGCAATACCCTGCTTGATTCTATATCAAAGAGCTTTGCTTTGACCTGACTTGATTTGCGTTGAAATATTAAAAAATGTATTTAATGTAATGTAAGATACAAAAAAGAGTCCTGAAAGTATGCTATTAATCAGACATGTCTCGAATTGTAGTATATGTCAAAATTAGCGACTTGTTTCCTTTCAGCTGCTTTTAAATGGAGCTTGATTGCTTCAGGCGTAATTGATATCTTTATGTTTGATGTTCCTGGCTGCAGTGATGGCGGGTTTGCTTGATGTTATGTTGTTTGATACTTCTGAATCAGGATCTGTTGCTGAAGAGATATTTTCGGTATTGTAACTACTTTCTGCTAAGTGATCTTGGAAGTTATCTTGTGTCTCAATATTTTCATTGACATTAATATTTTGAAAATCGAGAGGAATTGCTTGAGGCCTATCTGTGACAGAAGAAGACATGTAGTAAGAGTCAGAAAATAGTTGAGAGTTAAGTGGTGATATACCCGTTTTTTCAAAATCTTTAATTATATTAACGGGGGTAAATGCTAAGGGGAAGGCGATACCGACCACACCAGCAATATCGTAAATAGACATTGGAGTGCCCGGATGATTCATCGTCCAATTGTCTAAAGCCTTATTATATTCATCTTTAATGGGAGAAAACAACTGACATGCAGAGTCTGCGCCTTGTGGCTTGCATACATTAAGCGCGGTAACAGCATAATCACATTTCGTGATTGTCTAATATCACTACGACCGGATCTTCCTTGCTGCAGCGGACATGTTTAATAAAATGTCTGATGTACTTTAGAAAATTTTCAGATGTCATCCACCCGCTGGTGTAGGCGGACCCATCACCATCAGAACCTGGGGGTGCTCGAGTAAGCATAAACCTGTTTACAATTATTCCTAGTAAAGATGACATTTGGTGGAGCAAATGTGCAAAAGCGCAAATTGTAGCACACATTGTAACCAGGGTGCCTTTTTCTGCGCTCGTGACTTTCCAACATGCTTTTGGGAAACAGAGACTTCAAAATCTTGGGAGGTTTGTGAACATTGGTTATCTCAGTCTCGTCACAATTATATATCTGGTGTGGCAAAAGTAAAAGTTTATAATTCAACATTACATCTCGCAGATTGTTGAAGCATAATCCCACATTATGTTTGTTGAGGCTGGTAGCCCTTGTTAGGCTAGTTGCCTCTGGTATTTTAAGCGAGAGAGCAGTAATCCGTTTTCCAAAATAATACATCCAATCTAATCCAGCTTGTTTTCTGTCATGCCATGAGGTAGGTAAAGAATTTTTCACAATAAATGGTTGACTCCGTTTAACTACCCGGGACGTTTTGCAAGAGCTCGGCCATAAAATGCAAATAAACTGTCGGTCAGGGTCGGATTATAATTTGTAATTATAGCAGGTAATATTTAACTATCTTGTGCTTGCGATAACATCTTTCAGTCTTTGTGTTTCTTAGGAAGTGTTCAAGTCGTGCTACGGTTACGATACAATAATTTTAAATTATTTACCAAAAATGTATACGTTTAAAAACAGATATTATGTGGTGTCCGTGGCTAAATATTAATAGTGGTTCTTCTAGTGTTCCGTTGAAGAAAAACCACTTATCTCTTGATGCTAAAAATATTGTAAAAAATGTATATAGTTCTTTACTTGACCAAGGACTTGAGGCGAGTGCTGCCGCAAGTGTAACAAGTGATATGACTAAGGTGCCTCCTACTACAGTAAGACGAATTGCAGTAAATCCCATCAAATCAAGAAAGAAGCGTATAGATACCGGTTTCAAGAAAAGTATCAATGAAGGCGATAAGGACCTAATAAGACGAAAAATCTACACCATGTACGAAGAGCAACGTGTCCCTACATTAAAGAGTCTAAAACAGCGGCTCACTAATGACGAAACCCAAATAAATTGTAGCATCACTAGTCTTTGTAGAATTTTGTCTGAAATGGGCTTCAGATATCGTAAAATTGATAAAAGACAAGTACTGATGGAATCCGCCCGTTTAAGAAAATGGCGTTACGAATATATAACATTCATAAGAAAATACCGATTTGAAAATCGTCCAATAATTTACCTCGACGAGACGTGGTTTGACACCCACGAAACACCTTCCAAAGGATGTTCTGATTCATCCGGCAAGTGCACAACAAAAGCTCCGTCAAATAAAGGGAAAAGAATTACTATCTTACATGCAGGATCAGAGAACGGTTGGGTCCCAAATGCCTTGTGGCTTTCTGCGAAAAACATTAAAGACTCCTGTGTAGATTACCATGAGGATACGACGGCAGAGCTGTTTGAAGAATGGTTTCAGAATTGTCTTTTGCCTAACATTCCTACGAATAGCGTGATAGTAATGGACAACGCAAGCTATCATAGTCGACAATTACGGAAGATTCCAGGCTCAAATAACACAAAATTAGAAATTCAAAACTTTATGGCGGCGAATGCCATATATTTCGAAGAGAATTATACAAAAAATAAACTTTTACAAGTTTTAAATGCATTTTCTATCAAGAAAACATCAGTGGCGACGCCAGGGTTTTGTGTTAGAGGGGGCCAGACTGGGCAAGAAAAATTTAGGGGGGCACTTGTTTTTACTTTATTGCTTTGCTTTGGTACCCTATTTAAATTAATTTATATCAAAAAAGGTATGCAGGGTAATATTGAGATTCATTGATTAAGGTGATAAGAAGCAGAGAAGTAAGGTGATAATAAACATTTAAATTAAATTATATTGAAACATTACAAGAAAAACATCAACGTATATACAAGACATTTCCAAATAAAAAAAATATTTTACCGAAACCTAAAGCAGTAAGATTCTTTTGTTATTGTGATTCTTAGCAAAAATATCAACAATATTGTCGAGATTAATATTTTTAATGCGTTCTTTTTCAATACTTAAAATAGATACCGCAGAAAGTCTTTCATTAAGCATTGTAGTGCTTGTATAAGTCTTAACTCTACTTAAACAAGAGAATGCTCTTTCTGGAGAAGCAGTTGACGCTGGTATTGTCATAGCAATTTTTGTTAAAACATAGATATTTTCAAAAGCCGGATAATATTCCTCTAGCAGTTTTAATAATTCCAGCATTGTTTTGATTTTTGATTTTTTGGAAATTAATCTTTTTAATAGAATACATTCAGCTTTTAATGCTTCTTCGTTCCAATCTGTGCAAATATTATTATAGAAAGCAGCAATGGATAAAAGGTCTGATAAATTTAAAAATTTTTTGTGCCCGCTAGAATCTTGTGTGATTTAGTAAATTAGTCGAATGGGTGCTGCTATTTGTAATTATTGCAATACGCTGTATGCTTTTTTCATGCGACTTTTGACATTACAGGGGGGGGGGGCGGCTAAATTTCAGGAGAGGCCCGGGCCCCCTCTAGACCCACCCTGGCGTCGCCACTGGAAAACATATGTTTGTGACACAATGGCAGCGGAAATGGGACATACAGTGCTACGGCTCCCTTCCTATTATTATATTTTTAATCCCATAGGGCAATTGTGGCACCAATTAAAATCAAATGTTCGCTCACAAAATATTTCTCCGACTTTAAGTTGTAGTGTGGTAGAATTAATAAGAAACTGTGTTCCTGATATTCCCCCCCATAGTTGGAAAAATTCAGTTCGTCATGTTATAACTATTGAAAATTCATATGTTACTCTAGACACAATAAAACCGATTATAAATAATTTGGATGATAGCGATAGCGACACAGAACTAAATATAGAATAGCATTGTATAGCTTACATATATGTGTAATATAATGTAAGTTTAACTACCAGGTATTGCGGCTTTTCAGTGTAAAACATTTTTTGTTGTAGGTAGGTATACCTACATATGTAATTTTTTTTATATATCATATGGCTGACAAATATAATTATTTCTTTACTTTTTGCAAGACTTATCTGAAGCAATTTTAACCAAAACAAAAAGTTTTTGTTTTATTAGATTTTACTTGATATACTATGTATAAGGCCTTATATTTTAATTTATTTGTAAGATCTTGTGTCTAATACACAGTGGCGTCGCCAGCCTTGCAGGGCGGAAGGGGCAAACATACATGGGGGCGCTTTATGATTTTTTAGAACCACTGTTAGTATTAAAAATATGGTGTTTGTTTTTCAAAATATGTTACCAAATATTTTTCAATTTCAATAAATATGTTACAGGGTGTAATAAAAGTATTTTTTTATTGTGTATACGGGCACCAAGGGGCGCCAAGCTAGGTGGGCGGGGGCCCCCTGGCCCTTACCTGGCTACGCCACTGCTAATGCAATAATTGTAAAATTGACAATAAATGATTTTTGATTTGATATGTATTATTTATTTAGGATATTTCATGTCATTAAATAATATATTATTTAAACGTAGCAATGTGTGTAAAATTACTTGTTCCCTAAAAACCTCAATAATTTTAATTATATGCATAATTACCTTCATATTATATTATATACCGAATTAAATATCTAAAGTCCTACTCTGTAGTGTATTTGCTTGTTGATTGTGTATGACAATAGGATTAAACCGGTAGTTTTATTGCAGTCGATAAGTTGATACCATTTAGGGTGAAAAATACTTTACTTCTTTGTTATTGCTAACAGCATATTTGTAAGCAAGTTCACGTGTTGTGTTAAGTGTCAGCCCGTAACACATTTGTGAAGTTTGTATCAAATATTGTGTTAGTAGATTTGATGTTGTCATCATGCCCATGTTCTAATGTCGCTACCATTTTAAAATATCCATGTTTCGTCTATGAAAACCACATCTAACGGAGTTTCTGATAAAAAGTTTTCTGTATATTGTCTTAAAAATGTTATACGTTTTGAAACAATATCCGGTTTCTCCATAATGTAGCGCCTGCCACTGTCCCTTTTAAATTTAAATCCCAAATGCTTTAACAAATGACCTGATGTGGAGTTGCTTAGGTCAATAATTTGTTTGGAAAGTAATTCCTCTTTAAGCTTTTGCCGTGTGACACACTTATTATGCATGACAATCATATTGTAAACTGCGTTCCTTATTTGAGTTTTCCTTGCCTCAGTTAAATCCCTTGTTTTTGGGGCACGCTTTTCTCAATTGGTCTAAAAAGGAAATTGAATATTATGACTAAATGTTCTTTTATTACTTTATAATCGAATATAAATACTTATAATAAATTACAATCACTATATATTATAGAATATAAAAATCGCATTATTTTTTGGTTCATATACGTCTACTACGCCATCCACTGTGGGACATCCTGTATTCATATGTGAATAAATTTCAAACCACTTACCCTGGGAGAGGTTCCTGTTATATATTCCTTTCGGGTCCTGGCTACAGTTTTCTCACTAATCTTACAGGCTGCTGAAATGCATTTCATAGCTAAAATTGGCTGAAGGCTATTTTCTTTTTCATTTTGAAAATTCCCCAAAACGTTTAAAATAATTGTCCGTGTCTCAGCGTTACACATTTTGCACCAAATATTCTATGTCGAATGTCGCATAAACCCCAAAATTCCTCGCCCGTACCTGAAAGTGTGGGTATCTGAGAAAAGGTTCTTTGATCCGCTTTAATTTCTTACACCTGCCGAACAGAGGCAATCAAGGGTTGGTACTTGCTAATTTCATGCCTATGATTTGTTTAGATTAGAAGAAAGGAAGATGATTGAAAGTTGTAGCTTCCTTTGTTGCAGGTTTTATTGCCCCTTCGGTCTTTTTAAATAATCTCTACTATACCAGCTGATGCGGCTTGTAGTAAAGAGGGTTATTATCACACATTAAAAACTCGATGTTTAAAGCCCATGCGAAAATTAAGAAGACCCTACGGGCTAAAATTACAAATATATTTTAGGTCAGTTCCGGTTAGCCGTTGGTGGTCTAGTTTTCTACCTTCCTCGGCCCGGATCTGTACGCGGGCTAGTCCGCCATCCACCGTGAATCACCTTGTATATAGTCCCTCCCCCCTGTTTGTGCGTTTAGTAAACTAAATAATTTTCCGTCCAATCGAAGAAAATAATATTTAAAATTATTATTTAATATCTGTTATTAAATATCATAGGATGAGGAAGACAAAGTTTTAGCTCTATCTATATTATTTAATACAGTAGCAGAGATGTTTGGTGTGGGAAAGGTTCCAAATTTTGAAAAGTATGGAGAGGCCGTTCAATTTGTTCTGTTCCCAGTTTTGTCAATGCTGCTGCATTTCTGGATAATCTGTAATTTTTTAAAATACACATTAGTAATATTATTTATATAACATACTAGGCTAGGCCGAATTTAGACAATAACTGCCTTCTTCCACCCTCTACAGGACCTTAAAAACTATAAAAATTTAGAAAAACTTAAGTTGATAATCTTAGTTTGGAATGGGTCAAAAAAGCTTCCCTATTGCGATAGAAATAAAATATTTATTATACGTTTTTACCGCAACTTGCATTTTCCACCCTCTACCGATCGTTAAAATTTTCGTACAGTTCGTATTTGCAATTTTGTCTTTAAAAAAATCGAAACTCATCCCTGTAAAAGACGACAAAAGTGAGTTTTTGATATTTCATGCGTTATTCTCCTGTGCCAGCGTTTAAACGTTATACTTACGCCGTCCCTGACCTGACGCGACTTGGTATTAGGTAGGTTTTTCCCCTCAATCGCCGTGTTTCCCCTTTTTATTTGAGCCAAATAGTAATTGTTTTCTGTCTGTATTAACTACGATCTCATTGCGTTTGCATCGGTAAAAGTGTTGATTTAAAAAGTAAATGTGCTGTGCTGCTGTGCGTTTGAACGCTCACTGCAAAACATGAGTACTTTGTGCTTTAAAGACTTATTATACAAGACGTGAATGTAGTAGTAGTAGTAGTGACAAGATTTATTTTAGCAATACTGCTACAATATTATAAATTCTAGTTTTTTTAACAATAATTAAAACATTTAAAATTACAATTTTATGCACCAAAAATATTTTTAAATAAATTTTATCAGATATTTTGTTTTTTAAGTAATGATATTTTTAAGGATTTTTTAAATTTACTTAAGGAATTTTGTTTCTTAATTAAAGAATCTAAATTATTATATTCGTGAAGTCCTTTAAAAAAGATTGATTTATATGTCAAATTTTTTGTCACTTTCCCTAAACAAAAATTTTGATTGTTTCTGGTTTGATAGTTATGATTTTCAAAGTTTTGCGTTATAAAGTCTTTTTAATGAGACGGTAATAAATTATTTTGAATTTTTGAAATAAAAATAGAAACTAGGAAAAATATTAAATTTCTTATATTCAACCATTTAAGTTTATTTGACATATAATTTATCTTTGTGTACTAAAAATTGCTTCATTTGCAGTATATAAAATTGTAGAGCAACACAAATAATGAGGTAAAATTATTGTGTTATATATTGTTTTTTTTTTAAATAAACTTAAGTTTTTACTTACTCTTTTGAAATAATTAATCTTTTTTCCAATTTTAGATATTATAGTGTTTTCAAAATGAGCATCAAATTTTAATTTAGAATCCATTATTATCCCTAAATATTTAAAAGACTGAACTATTTCTAATTTTTGGTCATCCATAAAAATTAGTATATTTTCATAATTTATATTATTTTCTATTGTCCTTTATTAGGCTCCCCTGTTGACTTTAAAGATAATATTCTTCCAAGTAAAGAGGTTGTGTTAAAGTGCTATTTGTGGTTAAGATTTATTTTAAAGCCTCCCAGTTCTGGACAAGAACCAAAATTTTTTAATATTATTATCGAACATTCTAGCGGATAAAATTTCGGATATATGAAAGAAATCATCAATTCTCTCAGTGTCCCGAAAACGTGTTCTACAGTTGATTAAGGCACACTATGAAAAATACTTAAAGCTTTTAAAGCATCCTAAATCTAAAAAAGGAGAAAGCTACAACTAAAAGTTGAAGAGTTTAAAGTTGAAATTAGGAAACTATTTGACATTTGTACATGTAAATGTGAGAAATATGAAGAATGTTTTTGAAGTAAAAGCAACAAGGTGTCTGCAAAAAGAACGTGATTTCCTTCAACTTTGTGTCAGTTGCCATTCACTGCTGTGGAAATTGATGAAACATTAAATGTATCTAGAAATACAGTAGTTAAGCTTCTTACTGTTGCTAAAGTATGTGACAGGTATGGCTTGTCAGACAGATCTGCTGCTGCGGTCGCAACAGCAGTTTTACAAGATTGTGGAATTGTTTCCCCGACTGATAAAGCACATGTGATAGACAAAAACAGATTGAGGCGAGCGAGAGAAAAAATTAGAAAAACATTTGAGCAACAAGAAGTCTCGCTCAAATCTATATATTTTGACGGCAGGAAAGATAACACTCGTTTGGTGGAAAAAGTTGAACAAAAATATCACAGATGTTCAGTAGTTAAAGAGCACGTCACGATAGTTCAAGAACCAGGTTCAATCTATCTAGGCAATACGACGCCTTCCAATGGATCAGCAAAAGGTTAATGCGAAAGTATTTTAGGTAATGCTCCCTCGTGTGAACTGTAATGATTTAAGTACAGATCAAAAATATCTATACGAACTTTGTGAAGCAGTCGCATCAGGCGTATGTTCCACTGACTTGCTAAACCGATATCAAGGTAAATTAAGTCATTCGAGGTGGCTAACTTTGGTGAATCGTATTTTACGCCTTTACGTCGCCACAGATTATCCCGATGCAAATTTAAGAGAGTTAACCATTTTTCTATTAAAATTTTATGCTCCCATGTAGTTTGAAATAAAATTCAATCCATTGTTTAATTATGGGGCAAAACATGTTCTTCAAACCATTAAACTAAGCAGATATTTATACCAAGAGTTGAAAGATCATATTTTGCACATCCTAAGAACATTTTGTTGTGCATGTTATATAATTCTCGTATTTTTGTTAAGGAACTTGCTATTAGATAAATTATGAAAGCGAAAAGTAATAATAACAATCTTCGGATTTTCACTCTTCCAAAATTAAACTTTGAGGCGGACGACTACATCGATTTGATTAACTAGACAGAAAATGATCTTATTTGCTCTCCAATCTTACAACACATGAGCATTGAAGACATCAAGTATCTATTAAGTGATCCTGAGACAAGTTTTAATTTTGAGCCATATCCGTGTCACACACAAGCGGTGGAAAGATGTGTCAAGTTAGTGATGGAAGCGTCTGTATCTGCTGTTGGCTCGGATAGAAGAGATGGTTTTATAAAAGCAAGAATACATTCCAGGAAAGCAATGCCCCGGTTTGAAACAAAGAAAGACTTTATTCAATAAAAATGCACATTAATACAAGCCGTTTAAATTATATTTTTTATAATAAATAGATATTGTTTTTCTTCAAACGTGTTAAAAATGGAACTTTTAACACTGTCTACTAGCCTTAAAAATGTTACTTTAAGGCACTAGTGCCTTGAAATACCTACTTTAGGGCACTAGTGTTAAAAGTAAAATGTCAATTTTTTCAATAAAACGTCAAAAAACATTTCTATTTTATTTATTTACACTTACATTAATAGAACAATTTAAAAAATTTGAAAAATGAATTCCTTCCTCAGTTCTGCTGTACTTCGCGGTTCAGGAGGATTGAACAGAAACAGCAGCATGTCCAGTTGATCTTGAAGCATCATCGGCTGATGTTGTTTGTACTGTAAGCAATTTTCGAGCAAAATAATTTTTATTTTTCAAGGAATCCACGATGTACCCTTCCGCAACGGTTGAGGATTTCCATCCCCCATGCCGCTTAATTGTCGTCAAATTTGCCCCAGCGTCGGCAAGTAAGCTCGCAGAGGAACGGCGAAAGCAATGCTCCATATATTGGAATTGATATATTGAATTTGGAAGTTGCAGAAATCTTGCTACAGCAGGAATTTTCCGAGCGTATTAATTCCGACCGGATTTCTGGTACAATTTACCTTTTACATATTTTAAGAAGAGCTGCCGATGTACGACATCTGCTGGACGAAGATCAGTATACTTTCGATAAAAATCCAAATAAAATTTTTTAACGATAGTGAAATTTCGTGGTACCTTGGTTTTGGTAAATGATATTTTAATAACTAATGAAGTCTCCATATCCTCCACATTGTCAAGAGTCAACTGACAAAGCTCTTCTCTGCGGCAGGCACCAAATACTCCTACAATCGTAGCTACTTTCATCAGAAGGTACTCATCATCCGGTGTGCACTTCAGAAACTGTTCAATTTGGTATCTAGTAAACATTTTCGATTTTTTGGCCTGGTAACCCTCTCCTTGACGCTTTAAGTAGGCAATAAATTTAAAATGTTTGCTGATATCTACGTCGTTATTTAATTTACCTTATAGACGCACCAACTTGGGTTTAAATATACCATTGGATAGACTGCAAAAAACTTTCAATTCATACTGCCACGAATTTGACATTTTCAGTGCAACCTTGTCTAGTTTTAAAAGACTTTTAAAAAGATATTTTGTCCAACAAGTATTTGGATAGCTTGTAGGTAGAGTTAGTTAGGTTAAGTGCATATTGTTATGTAAATCAGTAAAATGTTTCCGCATAAACTGTTTATTGTATATAGTAGATGCTTCTTTGGAACTTCTAGTTCTGTCTGCATCCCAAATGTAATAAATAAATAAATAAAAAAAAAAAATAGGCCAGGAATATGTTTTCGGAATACTTTCCAGAAACGCCTTTGTTTTTACAAGATTTTATAAATTTATTATGAGCAATCTCAAATTGAATTCTTGACTTTCGTGGCAGTAAATCCAAGGTAGCTCCGTTAGCAGCAATCTATATATATATCTATATCTTTAAGTGGATCGATTTCTTGTATTTCCTGCATTTTTGGCAAATCATAACAGCCAGCGCTAGCGTTTTATAAAACTGACAGGACCTTTCAAATTTTCAATTTTTCTGTAAACCATAGACAAGGGAGATGCGCTTATGGTAGGGACTGTAAACAAATCATCCAACAATGATGGTTGCTAGATTTTATTGACAAATGTGAACTAATTTAATATAAATATACGATGCTTTTAGAAACTACCTGGATGTAAGAGATTCTAAACATTTCATTTTTAATTATTGTATGCTTTTTATTGCCGTTTGTAGAAAAAATATTCTATGATATTTGTGTTAAAAGTATTTTTAAGGCACTCTTGTGTTTCCACATGCGTGCCTTAAAAATGTAGTTTTAACGCTAATATCATAAATAACTATTAAATATCGAAACTTCTTAGATTATTTTTTTGTTAAGGTTTGTTCAGTATTTTGAAATTACCTCCTGCAGAAGGTGAAAAATTTTAATTGATAAAGAGATGGGATATAGGTTTGTTTTCTACTACCAACAAAAACCTTTTTCACCCATTTCCATATTATAACTATAAATCTACATTTTTAGTTTTTTTTTTTTACATTTGTGACACCCTGTAGAGGGTGGTAAATGTACGTTACGGAAAAAACGTATAATATAGTATATTATTAACCAAGGTTTAGACAGCCATCATTATTGCCCGAGTGGCAAGTTTAAATCACGAGGAGCGGAGCGACGAGTTTTTTTTTTTACATTTGTGACACCCTGTAGAGGGTGGTAAATGCACGTTACGGAAAAAACGTATAATCTAGTATATTATTAACCAAGGTTTAGACAGCCATCATTATTGCCCGAGCGGCAAGTTTAAATCGACGCGAGGGCTATAAGCTGTCTAAACCGTGGTTAATATAATATTTCTTCCTCTACTACAAACTTTTTTTCCACTACTAACCTATAACATCGCCATTATTGACCGATTATTAACGTTAGAAATCGTTTTTCTCTACCTTATAAGTTATTATTGACCATGGTCAATAATAAGGCATTGAAATCCATTATTGACCGATCTTCAAGAATCTATTTGAAAGCAGGTAACTTGATTTTTTGATTCTACAACATGAATTCATAAAGATAAATGTGGTTAGGCAACCAGATAATTATCAATACATATTAGATTACTTGATATTGTAAAATATCGATACAATCAACATTTTTTCTGCTTCCATCCTTAATTCTGGAGGTGTACACATAATAATATCACTAACATTTTCTTTGCTCATTTTTTAAAAAAACGGAAAACTTGTGAAATCTGATGACATAAATGAACAAAAATTGACATTAACAAAGCCACCTGACAAAACAACAAAATATTTTGCCAATTCCAAGTAACTTGTTTAAAAAATATACTTATACCTACCTATCATTTTTTATAATTATTAATACTATAAAGATAAATGTCTTATCAAAGTTTGTAGTAGTGGAAAAAATATCATATTAACCACGGTTTAGACAGCTTATAGCCCTCGCGTCTTAAATCCCTCATCGCTCCGCTCCTCGTAATTTAAACTTGCCGCTCGGGCAATAATGATGGCTGTCTAAACCTTGGTTAATAATATACTATTATTTTCATTGCAATAGGGAAGCTTTTTTGACCTAGGTATTTCAAATTAAAATTATAATTTTTCAAAGTTTTTATAATTTTTAACGCCCTGTAGAGGGTGGAAGAAGTCAGTTTACAAAAAAAAATCGAAAATAAACATTTTCATTGTAATCATGAATTGACACTTTTTGTTACTATTCCAAATCAGAATTCCTAAATTGTCCAAATTCGGTCCAGCCTATTACATACGCCTTTAAAGTAGTAAAGCTGGCATTACATCATTCAAGTTGCATGCAATGGAAGTGATAGGTATGCAAGACCGAAGAGAACAAAGCAAGCCTAATAGCGTTTTCAGTAATTTCTTTGCCAACGGTCACAATTCTTGAATTTTTGTTTGTTGTGCTCTGTTGCCTGGTTGATTTAGCGTCAACATGTCGCGCGCCAATACATCGAACGATAATTCACCGCCGACAATTCATCGCAGAGACAATTCATCGCTACGACAATTTATCGTGCGACAATTTATCGCCGTATTGTTATATACATATTGTAACAATTAAAACAGAAGATATATAGACTTATATTGGTTAAACAGCGCTAACACGGCATCTAATCCACCTTTTTGGTTCCAATTCACCTTTTTTAAGTTCACCGGGGAATATTAATTCCGGAAACCTGAACTAACCCCTTAAGAGGATTAGGTAATTATAGTATTAAGTAATTATAGTACTCAACATGACCCAAAATGAAAAATATAGAAATTATATCTGTAAAATCATTAACAGAAGAATTTGCAATGAATTGACGCGCGATGAAGTGTCGTAGCGATGAATTGTCGCGCGCTCAATTGTCGGCGATGAAAAGTCGCGCGGTAAAATGTAGTACGATGAATTGTCGGGACACCTGCCTGGTTGTCTCGTCGCGTTAAGTTTCTTAACCGTGTCTAAAAATGAAAAAGAGAGAAAGCAAGCCGATGTACACTATTGGACAAAAGTAGAGCATCAAAGTGCTTTTATTTCTTTGAGTTTAAAAAATTAATTATATGATTGTGATCCTCAGCTAATTTTAATGAAATATTATCCCCACAATATTAGTAATTTTTCATAATATTTTGGTACACTTTAAACAAAATGAAGGTATAGAAATATTTATAATTATAAAAATCGACAAAATGAAGTGCGACAAAAGTAAAGCAACAAATTGTGTCAACAGTATTTATTTTACATATTACGATAAAAAACCATTGAGCGCATTTAATAACTACGGGTCCAAACTTCATTGATTTTATTTACCAATGATTGTTTATTTGGAAATAATTGTGTACGAATTCCACGTTCAACTTCTTCCCATAGATTTTCTGTGAGGTTAAGGTCTGAAGATTGTGCCGGCCACTGCAAAACCCGAACGTTATTTTCTTGAAACCACTCTTGAACAATTCGTGAAGAGTGCTTTGGATCATTATCCTGTTGGAAAATAAAACGCAACGGTATTTCCCACTCTGCATAAGGCAACATTACATTTTGCATTATATCTCTATAGACAAATCGATCCATGGTGTCATTAATGAAGTTTAAAGGACCCACCCCATTCCATGAGAAACAACCCCATAGAAAAACACTGCCTTTGCCATGTTTAACTGTGGGTGTAACGTATTTGGGCATAAAGCTTGTGTTGATTCGCCGTCTTACACGTTTCATTCCATCAGAATTGAAATTTTTATAACGCGTTTCATCGCTAAACAAAACTTTTTTCCACTCGTCTACTGTCCAATTTAAATGTCGACGTGCAAATTCAAGCCTAGCTACTCTATTTCTTGCCGAAAGTTGCCGAAATAAGAGGCTTTTTAGCCGGGCGTCCACTAAATAACTTTGCGTCTATCAACCTTCTTTGAACTTTCCGTGGACTAACCATAATTTCGGGAATTTCAGCAAAAATCTAGGTGCGGACATCCAAGGATCGTTTTGAGAAATCCTTTTAATGCGCCTGTCTGTCCAAATTGTTGTTTTTTTCGGCCTTCCCGATTTCGGTAGATTCTCTAAATGTCCCCTTTGAATATAACTTGAAATTATTTTGGATATGCTGTATCTTGGTAAAACAAGCCGTCTTGAAATTGTGGCTTGTATTATATAAAACCTTTCTTTTTTAGGAAAATATTAAAATGTTGCTTTACTTTTGACGCATTACAATACTGTATTTAAAAGTTTACGTCAATATCAGTTCATTTGTTTTGATTGTTGGAAAAAGCTGTTGTCGCCGATAACAGAAGCCTACTTTAATATTTAAGACACGATGTATTTAAGTACGATATCATGCATTTAATATTATAAAATCGAGATTTCTTTCATTTTTCGAAAGTGTTGCTCTACTTTTGTCCGATAGTGTATATGTTAGCTCCGGTTATTTGGCAGCAGTATCACTGTTATGTTGTCAAAAATCAGAACGTCCTTACGCTATGCCAGAGAAGGAGCTACTTGCACTGCTTGTATGAAAATTGCATAATGCAATGCCAAGTAATTCAACTAGTTCAAGCCAAGCAATTACCAGCCGGGCTGGTTAATATACAGAGTGCCGAAAAAGTCGCGCATTATGCCCGTAACTTTTGAGTTACCTCGTATACGAAAAAGTGGCCTTTATGAAAGCGTTCAGTAAATTATTCCCCACATTCCTACCTGCATTAAATTTTTCTGTCATTTCTGGTTTGGTTGCCATAGAGACCAACTTACTTTTTTTAAATGGAACATATGATTGGATTTGGATTCTACTGGGAAATCTGAATTTTTTGTATTTCAAATTTTTATTTACTTAAAATTGTAACAAACTTCATAATAACAAAATTAATTGCCTAGAAAACTAAATAACTTAGCATCGTATTAATAAACAAGTGAAACCTTTTCAGCGGATCAGGTGTTCAATATGACCACCATTTTCTGTTAAGCAGAGCACCAGTCGATCCCTGAACCCGGTTACAACGTTTAAAAGAATGTCATCTGGAATGGCTGGAATTTCAGCACTAATTCTGACTTTTAAAGATTCTAAGTCATTTGGACGGTTAACGTAGACTTTGTTCTCTAAGTGCCCCCCCAAAAAGAAGTCGAGCGGTTTTTAGTCCGGGGATCAATAGCACCTCTTCTGCCTATTCAACGTTCTGGAAATTGTTCGCTTATGTATTATCCAACATTTGTCGCATAATGCGCAGGTGCTAAATCTTGCTGGAACCATACCTGTTAGTTTATGCCATTATTTATACCCGGTAAAACCATTCTGCAAGAAGGAATTATGTGATTCCTGAGGAGGTTCAGATATTTAGGTATTATCCTTATTGCATCTTACCATCTTCAGCTTACAAAACTCAGCTCTTCTATCAAAATCGTCCTCGTTTAACTCATGTACCAGGTGACAAGGTACGTTTGGATATAATTTATTAAAAAGTTGACAAGCCTGATCTTGCGATCTCTTCATATTTCCGTAACCGCTTATTATTAATGTTTCAGCTCGTTGTTTCTTATTCAGATGAACAATAGTGTAAACAAATTAGAAATCAGACAACAGGAAATTAAACAGGAAATTAAAGTTGACACCTATTAGGTCGCCGTCATGAAAACACCTCGACTCAACTGGTGGGCATTAGGTAGGAATAATTATAATTAGAAAGTTTTTTATTTTTGAGCTGTCATTATCTCGGAAACGCTTGCAGATAGTTGAAAACTTTGGATACAAAAAATTCAGACTTTTTCTAGTAGAATACAAATAAGCAATCATATGCAGGGTGTTCCATCTAAAAAAGTAAGTTAGTCTCTATGGCAACCAAACCAAAAATGACCGAAAAAATTCATGTAGGTAGAAATGTGGGAAATAATTTACTGAATAACTTCCAAACAGGTAACTTTTTCGTATACGAGGTAATTCTAAAGTTAAGGCATTTTTCGCGACTTTTTTGCCACTCTGTATATTTGTGGTTAGATGACGCTCTTCACCGGTCCGCTAGAAAAGGCGGGTTTTCGTTTCGCCTCATTTTCCGCGCAAGTGGACATAGCATAAAGCTGCGTATTTATGTGAGATGAAAGCGAAGGACTCAAAGGCGAGCAGTAGAGCGCAAACGCGAAGGAGGCAAAGGCGAGCCGTTGAGCATGTCCGTACGGTGACGAATGTTTCCGAGGTAATGCGAATGCCCAAAGCTATGTCAGAATAAAATTTGTCATTTATTTAACCAACCAATATTATTGATGTTTTATAGAAAAAAAATTTTAATTCGTTGGACGGAGCAAGGAAAGAATTCGAGTGAATGGCCTCACGTCGTTCGAAAGTCAAAACTTGACAATTCACGCATTCGTTTAGCGCTCGCGTTTGTACTCAAATGAATACGCACCTTAATTACCTACTACTGCATAGCAAATTTTGTTTTTGAAGCTAGGTACTTGATTCTTATATTATGATTCTTTTTACTAACTCTGCACGTTTCCAGCGAAATTTTACACCCTTTGGCAAAGAGTTCTTCTATCCTCACAGCTAGGAGAAGATAACACCAAGCAGATTGAAAGCTACTTGACATACCAAGGTCTGCCACGGAAAACAAGGGATGAAGTTTACTGTTACTTTGATTTTAGATATCAGAAAAAATTTTACAATGAATCGGCTATTCTCGGCATCATATCTAGTAATTTAAGAAAGGTAGGTATCTATAGGGTGTCCAACTGGGAACCGCTATTTATTTATTTACCTTAAAAACTCTACAGATACATTTTAGATCTAATTATAGAGTAGGATAGCACACACACACACAGAAGTTACAAGAGACTTACATAGACTCAACTTCTAACTACAATACCTCGCCTAAAATAGCTCTAATTTGCTTCTGTAGTAATGTAAGAAATGTCAAATCTTAATTGATTAATATTAGCTAACCTACACATTACATTAATAGGTGCATTACTACAGTGATTTGTACGAGAATTCTTTAAATAAAATGTTAATGTTAATGCATTTCTTAAGTTCTATATGAGGGAACATTAAAGTGTATTTGTTGAAGGAGGTTTACATCATCAATTTTATTATGCAATAACTTGTGCAAGTAGATACCAGAAGGAATATTCCTACGTTTTTCCATACTAAGTAACTTATACCTGGACATTAGTTCTGTCTTGGCTACACTTAAATCATAGGCACCGGTTTCTTTATAATACAGATATCTTAAAAATTTATTTTGTACCCTCTCAATCGCATATTTGTGAACTTCATAACATGGGCTCCATATTATACTAGCATACTCTACAATACAACGTACGTATGATATAAACAGAAGTCTGATACAATCTAAATTTGTAAACTGTCTACAATAAAATTCCTTACCATAAATCCGTACATTCTAGATGCTTTTATCGTTATATTCAAAATATGAGTTTTAAATGATAGTCGAGAATCAAATGTTACCCCTAGACCCTGGATTTCTTCCACACGTGCTAGAGCTACATCATCCATGTTATAATCATAATTTAAAGAACTCTTTTTTCTACTGTAACTAACGATATAATATTTGGCAATATTAAATTTAAGATTATTTATTTCGGACCATTGCAGAATCTCATTTATATCTTTTTAAAAGTTTTGACAGTCAGCAACATTTTTTACAACAGAGTACAGTTTTAAATCATCAGCAAACAACAAAATTTTACTTTCCTTAATTTCCTTTGGTAGATCGTTTACCAATAGGAGAAACAGCAATGGTCCAAGATTAGAACCCTGCGGAATTCCTAAGGTAGCTTTATACGAATTAGACGTGTAACCTCCTATAACTACTCTTTGTTTTCGACCCTGTAAGTAAGACGAGAAGAATTGAACAAGCGTAGGGTGAAAGCCAAATTCATTATCTAACTTATAAAACAATACCTGATGCGAGACTTTGTCAAAAGCTTTAGCAAAATCAGTATAGATGACGTCCACTTGGCATTTATTGTCTAGACTTTCTAAAATATATTGAGTTATGTTACTTAAATTACTAACTGTTGACCTGTTTTTCATAAACCTGTGTTGAAAACTAGATATTTTTTGTATAACTGAATTGTAAATAAATTTATCAATAATGAATTCAAAAATTTTAGCGACAGTAGAGAGAATTGCGACGGGTTTATAATTTGTGATATCCGCTTTGTCGCTTTTCTTAAAAATCGTGCATATTTTGACTTTTTTCAATTCGTCTGGAAATGTGCTTGTTTTTAGAGATAGATTATATAAAAATATGAGCGGTTGAAGCAAGCAGTCAACCATGCCTTTAATGATATATGAAGGAATATTATCTGGCCCTACAGACTTGTTTACTTTAAGACTGATTTGCAGTTGTATTCTATTGAGATATACATTAAACGCCCTTTTAATATCCCGTTTTAATTTAGCTCTAAGTGTAATAAATTTTCTTTTTGTTTCAATTATGCCAGATTTTTTTGCTTTAAGTCTTAGTTTTTCTTTCTTTTTAATATTTTTTATAATTTCTTTAGAAAACCACACAGGATATTGCTTTTTTCTGTAACTTTTTGGAACACAAACTCTAAATATTTCATATATCTTGTCCTAGAAAAATCGAACAGCATCATTAACATCAGTATAAGCGACTCCAATTCATTCCAGCGTGTTCCCTGAAAAAGTTGGTACAGGGTCTTCCAACGAGGACTGAACAGGGGCTCATTTTTGAGCTTCCTTGTATTTAAAGAAAAATCCAAAATAGCCAATCGATGTACTTTTTCCTGCAGAATTCAAAAATGAAACCAAAAATTTATTTGAACTAGAAACAAAAGAGTTACGCTATGGATAAGGTGTTTTTTAAATGGAACATAGCTTTTTTTATACGATTTTTGGAACGAGTGATTTTTTTTTTGTCCGTTCTGATTAAAATATTTAATATTGTGACAGCTATTTTTATTAAATTTTAATGTTTTATCCAGTATAATTTAACTTTAACCTGTTTGAAACATACACTAGATAATAAAGGTATAATCACCTTTGAATCCTTCAAAGTCAAAAAATTTGACAAATTTACTATAATATTGCCGAAATGAAATATTCATTAGATGAGAGATTGCAGATTGTTATCTTGTTCTACAAATGCCAAGAAAATGCAAGAAAAGCAAGGAGAAGATTTATTGCAAATCTTCACAGAAATATATCCGTCAATACTATTCTAAGGATAAAGAACCTATTTGAGGAAAATAAAACATTACATGACAGAAAAAGAAATCCAGAAAGGAATAGAAATCGAGACCGTGCCATTGTGAATTATTTTCGACTGAATCCAACCAAATCAATTTCGGACGCAGTTCGGGACGTTCAATACGGCGGCGGTGTAAGACGCAGAAGAGTTACCCAAGGAACTGTTTACAGGACTTTAAGAAATCATAAATTTAAGTCTTATCATATCCTTCCACTTCAACATCTAACACCGGCACAAAAAGAACTTCGCTTCCAATTTGTTTCCCAAATTGTGATTCGGAAAGAAAACGAAGACCCTAATTTATTCAGAAATATCTCATGGACTGACGAAGCCACATTCACAACATCGGGGGTTTTCAATAGACATAATAATCATCACTGGGCCGTTGGAAATCCAAGAAAATTTCAGACAATTAAATTTCAAGGAAGGACTTCAATCCATGTTTGGTGTGGCATAAAAAATAATAGAATTTTGGGACCAGTATTTTTTAACGGGACTTTAAATGGACAGAGATACTACGCGTTCTTAGAAAACGAAATTGAGAACTTTTTGGAAGATTTACCATTGGAAGAATATCAAAATTTAATTTGGCTTGATGGGGCCCCCCTGCATGCCGTGCGTGAGGTTACTCAATATTTAAACGGACGCTATGAAGAATGGATTGGTAGAAATGGAACCTATGCTTAGCAACCCAATAGTCCCGATTTGTCAATATTAGACACATTTCTTTGGGGCCATTTAAAGAACGTGGTATACAAGCAGCGAAACCACGATATTGAAGAGATCATGCAGAAAATTGTGAATGAAATAAATCGCCTTAACCAGGAAAATCACAGTATAACAGCAAGTTTGGAAAGGCTACAAAGAGGTTATCGCACATGTTTCGAGAACAACGGAGGTCACATTGAACAATTAAATTATTAATGTTTTTTTTTTAAATTAGTATAGAGTTGGATTTCTTTTTCTGTCATGTAATGTTTTATTTTCCTCAAATAGGTTCTTTATCCTTATAATAGTATTGACGGATATATTTCTGTGATAATTCACCTCACTTTTATTGAACCAATCAAAACGCTCATTTTCATAGCAACCACCTTGGTAACGGTCGTCTTACCCGATAAGACTACCGCTAGCTCGAAAAGACGCTTTCGAAAAGACGCTTGTAGCTTTTTTACTTAAATAAAAAATTAGTAACACCTCTAACTTGTATATTTACCTTTATCAGACGGCCTTCATTTTTATGTTCAGTAAATTATCCAATAAAATACACCTCTAGAGGCGGTTTCTTATCTTCATACCTTCGTTTTTCACTCGAAACTCGATTTTCCAAGAAAATTTTCACTCAATGTAATTTTTACTTATAATCAAAGATAAGACCCTCGAGCTAAAGCTCTCGGGATCATATCAGATTATAAGTAAAAATTACATTTCGTAAAAATTTGTCAGAAAATCGATTTCTTGTTAAAAACATCGGTATTACCGATAAGACGCCTCCTCTATCGGTATATTACTGTTGAAAATTTGCAATAAATCTTCTCCTTGCTTCTCTTGCATTTTCTTGGCATTTGTAGAACAAGATAACAATCTGCAATCTCTCATCTAATGAATATTTCATTTCGGCAATATTATATTAAATTTGTCAAATTTTTTGACTTTAAAGGATTCAAAGGTGATTGTACCTTTATTACCTAGTGTATGTTTCAAACAGGTTAAAGTTAAATTATACTGGATAAAACATTAAAATTTAATAAAAATAGCTGTCACAATATTAAATATTTTAATCAGAACGGACAAAAAAAAATCACTCGTTCTAAAAATCGTATAAAAAAAGCTATGTTCCATTTAAAAAAACACCTTATCCATAGCGTAACTCTTTTGTTCCTGGTTCAAATAAATTTTTGGTTTCATTTTTGAATTCTGCATTAAAAAGTACATCGATTGGCTATTTTGGATTTTTCTTTAAATACAAGGAAGCTCAAAAATGAGCCCCTGTTCAGTCCTCGTTGGAAGACCCTGTACATTGTAAGATAATTTGCCCTTCTAAAATTAAAGTTGCTTATTTAATTAATGATAAGTGTTTTTTGCTTTTGAGATTGCAACTGTTCTTCAATAATAAGAGATGGGTGGTGCAGATCTTCATCAACAAGATCGGTCGAGTTTTGTGTAATATTACATTGCAGACGCGAAATTACCAGATCTAAAATACGGTTATTATTGTTTGATACATAACTATGTTGCTTGCAATCAAAAAATTATAAAAAATTTAGGAGAAGATCTACGTGAACATCCCTCTCCTTATCATTATGGTAATAGTCTGCAAGGCGTGGTATATCAAAATCTCCAATAATAATAAAATCACTTTCATACAAGAAATCCAAACACTCCAGATAGAAAAATATACTTTCTTTAGCTAATATGCTACAACTAGGACTAATTTAAAGTTCTATTATATAGATAAAACCAATGTCACTTGTATATACCTTAACTATTAATAAATCTATAGCTGAATCAGTAAAATCCACCAAAATTATATCACTTTCATACACATTTTTCACTGCAGTATAACGTCGCTCTAAAAGTCTTAATTTTTTACAGTTGGGACAGTCCAAGTCTGAAGATAGACACTGTCTACCATCATGGTCCGCTCCACATTTGAAACAACACTTCTTACTATTGCAATACTTTGCAACATGCCCATAGTTGCAACATTTAAAACACATGGCAACGTCAGTATATTCTTGAATGTATACTCGTTGCAAGTCAAAAGTTACAGAATTGGATCTCATAAGCCATTTAAATATATTAGGCGATGTCTGTAGCATCCAATTTTCTTTTTGTTTATTACGACATCCCTTTTTCGTCACAAAACGAAATCCATTTTTAACTTCTGCGCCAAATTTGTCAGTAAGAACCGGATTTTCCAAAATAACTTCATTTATAAATTGTTCAATAGTAAATCCTTTCATAATTCCAGTAATCATTACCATCGGATCAGTGCTCTCTATATTTTATACGTAAAGGTTTTTGTTTTCCAGGCTGGTGTTTAATATACGTTGCTGATCTTGATCTCTACATTCTATAATTACACCGCCACTTTGTAGATGTCTAACTCCTTCGAAGGCTCCATGCAGAAGATCCGTGCTACCGTTCTTTTTTACTTCCTGTAGAACGGTTCTGGAACCATTCTGGTCTTTGATCTTTATTATGGTTTCCAATTTTTTTCTTTGTGGAGGTGTCTTCCATTGCCGTAGATCAGGGGGCTTATCTTGATTACTTGTTTATGCACTTGCTGCAACCATACTGTAAGTTTTTTTATCTACTTTCATTTAGTAATATGAATTTTACAGTTCTGTAAATCGTTTTGTAAGGGCATCTATTACAGCACTAGTGCTGTAATAGATGCCATTACAGCACTAGTGCTGTAATAGATGCCCTTACAAAACGATTTTTAATAGCAGGTGCATTTTTATTTTTAAAAATGCCTTTTGCCAAATATTTTTATTCATAGATGACAGTAGATAAAATTTTGTACAATATTCTTGTTGTAAATTCATATAACTACACTCGATGTTTTATTAAACTCGGCTGACGCCTCGTTTAACAACTTTAACATCTCGTGTTGTAATATGAATCTTTACAACACTTATATCGTAAATAACTATTTTATCATTAAGTTTTATGTTTTCTGTTGTTTTTTGCGTTTCTTCATTAGATAAAAAGTTGTTGCTATTTGTACTTGTCCAACTTTGTATGCCAACTTAGTAACATGTCTATGAAAAACTAATAGGGCCGAGTTTACAGATGTTTGATCATCTTTGGTAAATATTACTTCCATGTTAGCTTCTTTGGATATACATGCATGAATTTTATCTAATGCATCCAAAATTACTTGGAGACTGTTTTCAGTAGTAAGCGGTCCAGATGTTTTTTTTTTCCTGTATAACCCAGTCCTTCATTTTGCACTTGCGATTTAATTTGTTCTTGCTGTTGCACATCTTTGGTATCATCGCGTTTTTTCTTTATTGTTTCTAATAAGGTGACTGGGCTAGACCCTGATCTAGATCTTTTGTTTGTAGGCGCAGAAAACAAAAATTCCGTTTAGGATGATATCGTCTCTTTCCTATTCTTCATTTCCGGTGGAGTACGAATTAGAGAGTTTCTTGGGTTAAATAGGTCTCCAGCGGCATTTAATTCCCCGGTAAAAATATTGTTACCCTTGTTAAAACTCTCTTGGGCAGTGATGGTAGTTAAATGGAACACCCGATATTACGGTATCACATTTTTAAATTCTACGTAGGATTCTAGGTAGATCTTATATGTCATGTCCTATACCCAAGACATAAGCTGGATTTATAAACTCGAAAAGATGGCGAGGTTGCGGTTCAGTTGGTGTTGGAAATAGGAGTTTAATTTAAACTAAAGGAAACACTCAGTTTCATTTATAAACTCGTTCATGTTGTTCATGTAAAGCTCGAGAGGTTCGAAAGGTTCCCGGGTAGTTTGAGATAACCAATTTTTATGTTCGGAGTTCGGAATATCTAACCTCACCAACTAGATCATAACTTGAACCTCACCAACTTTTCGAGTTTATAAATCCAGCACAGTAGATAGTTATAGACCTATTGTTTTGTCTTCATGCTACGTAAAAACGCTAGAAATTATGATCAAGAACAAATTAGAATCGTTAATGAAGAACAAAGAAGTTTTCCCATGGTTTCAAACAGGTTTCAGAAAAGGACAAGCGACATATAACGCTCTAGCTTTAGTTACTTCAGATATCTACCTGGCCTTTGGTCAAAACTATTCAGTTCTTGCGGTATTCTTGGATATTAAATCAGCTTATGACCATGTCGACATATGCCTATTGTACAATAAATTAATTAATCTTCAAACTCCAATCGAGTTGGCAAACCTCATCTTCAAGATACTAAAAAACAGACTCATATATTCAAAAAACGATAACGGCGAAATTCTAGGCCCTTCATTGGCAAATTCAGGTCTTCCACAGAGTTCTCCTCTTAGCACCCTTTTATTCAACATCTACCTGAGATATATTTATGATATCCTTCCTGAAGATTTCAATCTTATTGTTTATGCTGATGATATAGTAGTATTTGTAAATGGGAATGACATTAATGAAATGCACAATAAAATTAATCTGGCTATCAATAACATCGTCAAATGGCTAGAAGATAACCACCTATTTTTATCAGCTGTTAAATGTGAGGTAGTATTATTTTCGAAAAATTGTAGAATAATACAAACACCTCCAATTAGGCTTGGAAACGACATTATAAGGCATAAAAATGAAGTAAAATACTTGGGAATGATTTTGAATAGGAACCTAAAATGGGATAAGCATATAGAAATTATTCTGAACAAAGCTCAGAAAGGTATTAATATTATGAAGACCTTCTGCAGAGTGTGGTGGGGAGCAGATCCCACAACTCTACTAACAGTTTTCAATGCATTAGTTCGATCTCATCTAGATTATGGCTCTATTTTTATCAAACCCAATAATAAAAAATCTTTAAAAAAACTAAACACATTACATTATCAGGGTCTAAGAATAGCTCTTGGTTGTATGAAATCCACCCCTATCAATGCTCTCTTGGGAGAAGCGGCAGATATGAACTTGGAACATAGAAGAAAATGGATGGCTGTGAAATTCCTGTCAAAGATTGTATGCATACAAAACCATCCATTAATTCCAATGTTAATTAGCAATCGAAACTTGTACAATGGAAATGTAGGTTTTTGGAAAAATAAAGATTGTCCATATCTGATCCAAGGTCTTAACTACCTTTTACCATACATTACTAAAATTCACAAATCAGAAGTATACCCCACATTTAATATAGAATTCAGAAGCCAAATTAGGAATATCAAAATCATTAATCTTGGATTACAGAAAGACGGTTTACAGGCTAAAGAAAAATTTCTACGTTCCACAGACAAATATAAGCAATCACATATTTTTACATATACTGATGCATCAAAAAACTCTTCCAAGACTGGGTTTGGAATTTACATACCAGAAATTAATTATAAATACTCTTCTAGATTGCCATCAGAACTCTGCATTTGCACAGCTGAGATTATAGCCATTAATGAAGCTACTAAAGTCATAATAAGAAAAAACATTGAAAAATCTATCATCTTTTCAGATTCTCTTAGTGATATCACCAAATTAAATAAAACAGTAATCTTCTCCAAAAATGACTACGTTTGTTTACGCGCCAAAAGACTGCTTTTAGAAGCCAACGATAATGGTTTTGACATAAAAATCGCCTGTGTCCCAGGACAATCAAGGATTTCTGGTAATGAGATGGCAGATACTCTGGCAAACGTAGGTAGAGATTTAAATATCTCCAAAAAAATGAACCTAGATGCTCAAGAGGTTATCCCAGATATCAAAAAGAAAATTTTTGAAAAACACAATGCTCAATGGAAGACTTCTCTAAGAAGTGAAGGAAAGAGTTATGCGGAAATAATAAACGAATTCCCCAAAAATAAATGGTTTAACAATTATGCATACATTGATAGAAGACACATTACCACCATCATTAGAATGAGAACAGGACACTGCCTTACCAAAAGCCATCTCTATAGAATCGGTATAAAGGATGGTCCTTACTGTGAATGTGGACAAGTGGAAGACTTGAAACACATTTTTCTAGAATGCCCCATAAATATAATCCCGGGTTATAATATTTATGAACAATTCAGAAAAACCGGAATATCCCCCCCCCCCCCCTAAATAATAAAACAATTCTATCTGATTTAAACAATCAAAACATTAAAATTATTGTTCAGTTTTTAAATGTAAATAAAATTAATTTATAAATTTCCTTATTTCAGGAAGCAAATCCATTTTCCTAGTTCTATATTCTGTTCCAGTTTCTTAAGTCAAGTCTCGCACCATTTGGGAGTATGACTTAATTTTTTCCCATTGTTGTGCATCCCCAATATTTTGTACCCAAGCTTTTATCAAAATATTGATATAATAGGTTCTCCACACTCCACAGCACTCAAATAGTTCCACGATCAGCTGATCCATTCCCTTAACCTATCATCCCATAACCTGAAACCATCAGAAGAAAAAAAGAAGAAGAAGAAATCAGTGGTCGTGACGGAGTCTAGAGCCCGACAAGGTCACGGTCACTACTAATGTGCTGGCAGAATTGCCCCTCAGGGCAGAGCCAATAACAAAAAGAAAGAAAGAAAGAAAAGTCTTTATTACTTAATTTGGGTTCGATTTCTTGTTGAAAAAATAGTGGCACTAACCTTTCAAAACTAGCTAACAATTTTTATACCTATTCTAAGGCGCAGTTAACACGATATAAATATTCATATTAGAATAAAAACGTGCTTACCCGTTAATAATCTAAACAACTTTTGACAATTAACTTTTTCTGTATCTCGAGATATCTTTTGACCACTATGTAGGTAATATAATAAGTAATGAATCCGTAGAAATGTTTTTAATTTATAATTTTAGGAGATACCAAATTACAAAGTGGGAAGAGCTGTTGAAAAAGTAAAGTTTCTCAAAGGATTACCCAACGACGTTATCATGACAATCATATCTAACATGGAACTATTCTATTTTTCTCCAGGAGACGTGGTATTTAAAGCAGGCACTGTCTCAAAATCCCTATATTTTATAAAGTTTGGAACAGTTGCATTATTTGATTCAAATAATGTTGAGGTATGATTTATTTCAATTCATTTTATTTATTTATCCATTTATCGACGGGAAGACCCAATTACAATTTTTAATTAGCAAATTAATAAAAATTAATTTACCAGTTAAAAGAAAAACATTTGCTGTCAAATAACCTGAAAGTCAAGCTTGACGTTTATGATAAAAAGCTTTTATTCATTTAGAGTGGATTTGGATAATTTCGAAAATATTATTTGGTCGGTAGCTAAGGCCGTCAGTCAGAATTTTACCAAGCGAACCATTCCACCTCTAATACGTTTTGATGGCACCACTGCGACCAAAGCACAGGAAAAAGCCAATTTACCGGCAGAACGATTCTGTTCACATTCAACGGTTAATTTTCAGGGAAAACTCAACCGAACATTCTCCCCGTAGAATCGAGAATGCCGGCGTTTGTTTTCCGGCATCGCCATGTTAAACGAATCTTGAGGAGTCTTAACAAATATATTCCAGTCATCGTAATTAAGACATGCGCTGACGAATTGATACTGGAATTTTGTACACTTAATAATTTATCTTACAAAAAAGGAATATTTCCTTCTTGCAGGAAACCTGCGCGAGTCCGGCCGTTACCCAAAAAAGGCAAGAAGACCTTGCCAAACAACTATTGTCTAGTCGCATTGCTTTCGGTTATATCAAAAGTTATGGAGAAGGCTATCAATGAAATATTATTAAAGTACCCGGAAGAGTTCAACATTATTAGTGACCGCCAGTATGGATTCCATAAGTCTAAATCAACAGGAGACCTTCTCGCCTATGTTAGTAACGTTTGGAACAACGCAATAGAACACGATGGGGAGTCCCAGGCGGTAGCACTGAACATTTGCAATGCCTTTTCCCGAGTATGGCATGAGGGGCTCGTAACTAAAGTGAAAGCTTTCTTAAAGACCGTTCTCTGCGAGTGTCGATGGACGAATTTCTCTCAGACAAATTTAACATCACCGCCGGAGTCCCTGAAGGTTCTATATTGTCGCCCACTTTTTTTTTACTATACATTAACGATCTTTTGGAAAAAACAAAAAATCATAAGCTTCGTTGATGACAGTACACTTGTTTCATCTTTTACTTTGGATGCTCAGACATTGGCTGCCAACGCACATCTCAACAAGTCAGCAAGAAGTCTTATATCTCAACAAAGACCTGGAAGAAATTTTGTCTTGAGGTGACATTAACCAAGTAGAATTTAACGCTAAAAAACCCAGGCGGCAGTTCTTTCTAAAAAAGTTAATGTTAAAAAAACGGATATAGTCATGGCGGGACAGTCGATTCCCTTGGCTTCATGAAGTCATTTATTGAGCGTCAATTTGGATAGTCACATGTCTTGGCATAGTCATGTTGCGGCCATCGCTAAGGCAGTCGCAGAAATTTGGAATTCTTTTCCGAATTAAGAACCTGTATACACCCCAACAACTTTTGATGCTCTATAGAGCCTAAATTCGACCACAGCTGGAGTACTGTTCGCATATTATTATTTGGGGCTCTGCTCCTAAACATTATTTTATGTGAAGTTCGTTCCACAACGCTACAGATCATTAAATAGAATTTAAAGGCATAAAGCCTGACTTAAAAGACAAGGAAGATCCCTAATACCCTGAGATTGGTAGATTCCATTCAAAGAAGAGCCATCCGCTTGATCGGTGACCATGATCTGACAAATAACCTGGAAAATATTGAACATCGAAGGCAGGTTGGAGACTTGAGTCTATTTTAAAAATATTTTCATGGCAAGTGGTCAACTGAGGTTGCCCGCTTGATTCCACCCAGAGCGGTGCATAGTAGAAATACACGACCAGCACAGGCTACCCGTACGTGGTTTAGCTTAGTGTCCCTCGAACGATAATGGCCTTGTTTATAGAGTTTGAACTTAAATGATTCGAACTAACCAAATATTTTATTCGAATTAAACACACGATTTGATTAATTTTTTATTATCGTTTACACGGCATAGACAGCTCTAATTTTACTGTCAACACTGTCAACTATCACCAATAAATACCTACTTGTTTTGTTTTTGTTGTTTTTTTAAAGTTTTAGGAAAATAGATTTATCAGTTTTTGAAGTACTTAGTTACTTCTAATTATTTTGTTGAAATACGAAAATTACATTAAAGGTTTTAATTTCATTTATTCTGCTGACTTAAAGTATCCTTTAACTTCCATTTGGGGCACTAAGTTTTAAATATATCTATATGCTTGTACCTTTTGCCATCCATAAAATTAATTATCTGTTTATCAATATAGAGCTCCAAAAATACTTTAGTTTCAGACTATGTCCAATTTGGACTTTTCTTGCAACAAGACATTGCGGAATATTTAAAAATTATAAAGAACAGATAACGACATAACCTTACTCCAGCAAGGCAACGAAGGCCGTTTACACGGAAAACATGTCGTTTGATATAACATTAAATTCGAGACTGCTTGGTTAAGTTCACATTCTTGATTATAATCGAACTAAATTATCCGTTCCTGTTTACAGTGGGTGAATTAAACGTTTAGTTTTAATATGGTTCTAATTTGATGCTTGCTTCGCGAATCATAGGTGTCGTGTAAACTAAGCCACTGTTTAAAAATTATTTCATCTGGAGAACGTCATCACTCTGAAACGACCTCCCTGAGGCCGTGTTCCCCAACGAGTATAATCTTCAAAGATTCAAAACCAAAGTGAATCGTTTCCTGCGCACACGCACCGCTCGCGGAGCTTCATAAAGGATTTATCCTGCAGTGCTGCCGCTTATCCTAAAAAAAGAAAAAGCAAGTTATCCTAGGAACTCCTCATCGTCAACGAAATTACCTAAATCCGTTTTAAATGTTAACTTTTCATCATAAACGTCAAATTTGACTTTTCAGGGGATTTGTTTCTAAAACTACAACTAACCTGAACTAAGTCGACTTAAACTCCGAAGATCTGTATGATAAATTAAGTTTTACTACTAAGCCATGTAAAACAGTATAAGCTAGCTTAAGGTCAACTTTTCTTTAAACCCCACTTAAACCTTGTTTGTATAACCGGGCATTAATGGTATAATTTGGAGTGGGTGTTGTTCTTCTTGCTTCTAATATGTAGCCATTCTGAACACGTACGTAGAATGGGAGAGACAATTTTTAACAATAGGTAACAATTTTATTAACATTTCATTAATTAATATATGAACGTAGAGAGGAACAGTTTGTTTGATATAACTTTATCAACCATCTTGTGACATTTAGTTATTTTTTCTTTAAATCTTCTAAATTTGTGTTTTATGTTAATTGTAGTAAATTAAGGCTAATTTAATCCTATTTTGTTTTGGTCCTGCCCACCCCGCTTTAAGCAACAACTTAACTGATAATTCGCTGGCCCAATATTACAAGGTTCTAAGTAACACAACATTTAATTTGAGAAAAATGAATTTTAAAAATTTGACTTCTATACTAAAGTTATTTTAACTTTTTTTATAATATATTTGTGATTCCTTATTCTATTACGTGCAAGTAGAAAGTTCAACTTAAAAAAATATTTATTTTTTAAATCGGCTGTTCTATTTTGTTGCCAAAAAAAACAACATACAACTTTGTTACTTCAAACAAACGTTTATTTTAAAAAAAATCTGTTTCATACAACAAAAGACCCTGTGCTAACTTTAACAAACTAAAAAAATAATACTATACAATAGAGCTTCGTTTTCAATCTTAATTAAAAACAAAATCGGTTAAATTCGCTTTTCTTATGATGCGTTATTTATTTTTTCTCTTTTTGATTGAATTTGGTCGTTGTAAAAGTGTATTATTATAATATTGTATGTCAATTTGCGGCATCCATTTAAACATTGAGCGCAAGGCCTCAACTTTGTTTTAAGGTAAAGAAATTTCCTTGCAATCCTTGTTCAGAACTATAGGAATAACTTCTTCATCAGCAGTGACATGAGAATGGATTCTCATATTGCGTCTAGCTCTTAAGTTACCTGACTTAAGTTCAGAATCAAGAAATGAAGTTTTGTATTTTATTTCAAAAATGCCTTTTGAAAACTCTAAACATGCTATTTTGGAAAACGGGACATTCTTATAATTCATCTTTGTAGAGTATGATTGGAAATCAAAAAAGGCTTGGGAAACCATTTGCATTATTTTGTATGGTGTGCGTCTATTTACTTTAAGCAAAAGTCTTAATAAAGAAATTGGCGAAGATCATTCAATTACGCTATGAACGGCATCCACTTCCTGGATGCAGGAGTGTCCCGGCACAGAAAACTTCACATTCATAGTGATCTTCTTAATATTCGGGAACTTTTGCAAAATATGGGCCATTGCAAAACTCATTGGGTTATTTTTGTTTTGGGACACACAGCTGTCACTCCAGAGAAACTTTGTTTAAAATTTTATACACGGCGCTGGCGATGTCGTTGCCAGTTTTTCCATGTAACACCTCTGACCAAACGGCACAATATACATCTTTAGTAACTGATAAATGGGCAGTCATGTTATAAACATTAAGTTTACTTTTGTAAAAAAAGTTTTTAATTTCAGCTTTGGGGCAACTTAAAACATTTTTAAGATCGATGCACAATACTGGAGTTTCATTTTCCCTGTCTTCCTTTCTTTCGTCTCTCATGGCCTTCTTTTCTTCAAGATGCTTCTCAAATTCATTTTTAAGTTCGTCAGAAATATTTCCTTCTTTACCGTTTATATCAATCTCCGCACATAAATCGCATCGATCTTTTTTCGGCTTCATAAAACTTATGTTAAATTCTGTACAAAATATATTTCGATAAATACAAAACTTTACAGGATTATAACCTGAGTTAACCTGTGCTGGCCATTGTGAGCTTGTTTGTGTCCTTGATGTAAAGTTTGTGTTTATATTATATAGCTCTAGAAAATGGTTTAAGAAACCGAAACGCGTAGAGCGAAATATTAGATATTTGTGAAGAATTTTGGATTTTTCTTTCCTGTTTAATATGAGTAATCTTTACCCCGGAGATATCTATGATTCAATTATAACCTTTCTCTTTGGTAAAGGTTATGTAGAAATCATACATTTTTCGTATTGATAAATCCCCCTCCATATATTCTTTTTTAGTGTCCTCGCGGCAATAATGCGATTGAACTCTGGGAAACATATTAATATGTTCCCTCACAAGAATTTTATTCTCTTCAGATGTAAACTTTTTTTTGTGTTTACCTTGTACACTATGGCCCGGGTGTGTTTGAAGTTGTTTTTTGCTTGTGAGCGGTGTAAATTGGCTTTTGGCTTATCGATAAAGTACAACAATAAAACATCTTGCATACTTTAATTTTATCATTTTGCACAGTGAAAAAATATTTAAAACTATTGCTTTTTCTAGAATTGGCCCCATTTTTCCCCTTTCTTCGTCTTTCTGGATTCATCATAGCAATTGAATTTAAAACAAACATCGTTTTTTCTCTTGCGCTCAGTTTGTAGTGATGAGAAAAAATATCTTTCCTCTGATCTTCACTTATCTTTCGAGCACACTTGTATATGCATGTGTCTAAACAATCTTTTTTTGTTTTTATTTCCCTAGCTGGCACTAGTTTTTTCCGAACTAAAATGTACTCCTCTCCTTTGTCAAAACTTTTTTTTCTAACATGACATGCCCACTTTTTTGAAATTCTTTGTCTTATTCGGGACAATTTCTTAGGTGACTGGTTCACATCTGCTTCTTTTTCCAATCGATTTCGCTTACTAGAATTTGATACAGTTTCGATCTCCTGTAAAACTTCGCTGGTTTTGTCTTTGTTATACTCTAATAATATTTCTATTTCAGTATTGTCCTGTAAATTGATTTTGTCTTCTCTTTTATCCTTTAATCTATCTTCATTTTTGTTTTGGTCATTTAATTCAATTTCTTGATGAATGCTGCTACGCTTGCTTTGTGTTTGATCATCTAGGTTTCTTCTATAATTTCCACTTGATATTATAATATTCTGAACAATTCGTATGTTTTCTTTTTTGAACCCAGGGGACTGTCTAAATCCACTTTGTTTTTGTGGAAAGTTTTCCGAAGGCTTGTCAGCATTAAAGTCAAAACTACTAGATGGGTCGGATGAGTAAGAAGGTATATCGATAAGCTTTCCTCTAATTTTGATCCTAAAAAAAAAACACTAAATTAAAATAGGTAAAAGGATAATAAATTCTTCAGTTCAAGGGTAAAAGTGCTAAAGTAATGATTCCATAAAAAAATAAGAAATTTCCAGAAGAAAATTTTGTTAGTAGGTAGGTACTTTAGACAAAAAGTAATGAATACAAGAAATTTTTATAATAGAGTAATACTTACCAACTATTATAAAATTTCTCAGATCAATTTTTATTGTCTGTAGGTACTCTATAATAAGTAATATAATAACAATCACTTAAACAAAGCGTGCACTTTTATCCTAAAACTACATAATTAGGTACCTACATACCTGTTTGTTTAGCGTTTTCTAATGCTCTTTGCATTTGAATAATATTATAAAAAAGATTAGTTATATAGAAGTCCAACAACTTTGGCATTCTAATTATTTATACTTACTGAAGTTTGTTTTTGGATATTTCTGGAATATACTCTGGGCCTTTATCAGAGTCGTATTCATCCGAATATTCAATACTGTTGGCACTCTGGTCCATTTTCTGTCTTTCTAACACAACCTGTTAATCAAGGAACACTAAATTGTCTTTTTCTTTAATTTGCAAAATATCTCTACAACCAACATGAGTAACATGACAGATGACCTAATCTGTAATTTATAGGCCACCGAATTCGATTACAAAAGTGTATGTTGTTAAATAGAACTTTGTAATACCGGTTTGTGGAAGAACTGAATAATATAATAAAGTTCTATGAAACACATACAACCATGATATTCCAATGTTTTTTATTAAAGTGAATTACAAAAGTGTATGTTCCAACATACAACTTTGTTTTTCAGTCAATTCTACAAAGTCATTTAATAAGGTCCAATGTCAAATAACGTGTCTAAAATAGCATACACTTTTGTAATTTCTTATTTATTGGCATTGTATTCGTAATATTTATACAAAACCCCGTTCTATGTGTAGCTTGAACAACATAAAACTTTGTAATAGTACAGAGTCCAATATTTTTATATTTGTAACATACACCCTTGTAATATTGGGCCAGCGAATTCTTAAAAAATAGAGCCTCCGCCTTGCCACGCAAAAAGGTGTAGAGTAATAAAAGCTCACTAGGTATGCAAAGGGACTACAGAGTGACCCAACGAATATTTAAGCCACTTTCATAATTTGGCATTGATTTCATAGCAAAATTCTTTCTTTTCATTAAGTGAAGGTAGTACCACCCGGGTTTGGGTCAGTATATGGGTTTTGCCTATTGTTATCCATTCACAAATACTGAAAATGGTTTGACAAAGGCGTGCCGGTAGGATATTCTTAAAAAGGAAAGAATTTTATTTTACCAGAATAAAAATTAGGCATTATGTACATAGTATTAGCTACATCTATTTTTATTAAATATTTTTAAAAAAATTATACAGAAATTGAATTATATTCGTAAAAATTATAATAATAGATATTTACGTTATAAGTCCGGTAAATCAACTTTTACAGTATGAGTGAAATGTTTCGAGACGAGGCGACGAAGGAGCCGAGTCTGGAATTTTGAAACGAATACTGTATAGGATTTGCCGGACGAATGACGTACAATATTTTATTTCATACTGTTCTGTTGAAAATTATAATTATGTTTTTTAATTATAATGAAGTTTTATTCTGCGTCGTATATTTGAAAAGTGCTTATATTTACTGGTGGAAACATTGTGTGTTTGACATTGATTAAACTAAAACTTACAAATTTCAGTCCGGTAAAGAAATTTTACAGGACTAGTCCGGTAAAAAAATTTACCGGACCTATTGCTGTAAAACCTTATTTTCTGGACTAAATTCAAATATGTAAAGGTGTGTTTTACAATATAGTATGAAATAAATTAAATTATACTATAAAGGAAAGGATTTTATTTTAACAGAATAAAATGTAGGCATTATGTACAGGGTTATCCAACCAAGACTAGACAAGGCGATTTTTTGACTTTTCCTGTACTTTTATAAAAAAACTCAAATAGCCATCTTAAGTCATTTTCTCCCGCGAATTCGAATATCTTCAGCAAAAAACAATTGAACATCAAACAAAAGTACTAGGGGTCACTTTGACATTTTTTTAAATGGGATGCCGTATTTTTAATGAGCTTATCCGATTTCTCATATAAATTTTGATCTAAAATGTTGGATTTTTAATTCAAAAACGCCTTTTTTCTTCAGTTTTAAATTCGGAAAATGTTAAAAATTAAAAAAAAAAAAAAAAAAAAATTAAAAATCCAACATTTTAGATCAAAATTTATATGAGAAATCGGATAAGCTCATTAAAAATACGGCATCCCATTTAAAAAAATATCAAAGTGACCCCTAGTACTTTTGTTTGATGTTCAATTGTTTTTTGCTGAAGATATTCGAATTCGCGGGAGAAAATGACTTAAGATGGCTATTTCAGTTTTTTATAAAAGTACAGGAAAAGTCAAAAAATCGCCTTGTCTAGTCTTGGTTGGATAACCCTGTACATAGTATTAGGTATACTTATTTTTTACTAAACATTATAAAATACAAAATACAAAAATACATTATACAGAAGTTAAGTTATAAAAAATCATAATATTCTTCGTCATCTGAGGAACTATCATCTCCTCTTGACGTTATAATTAACGGATTCGTTGAGGTGGTCAAGATCTCTCATTTTCTTCTCTTCTTTAATGACATGATGGACTGCTTTTCGCCAGTTCTCTGGTGTCACTTCCTTAATGGCTTAATCAAACAGTAGCAACGTCTTTCATTTTGAATGTCGTGTTGTGTCTTGCTACAAATCCTTTTACTTGCGCCCATAAGTTCTATAGGATGTAGTTCGCGATGATATGGCGGCTAATTATTACAACTGTAACTTTTATATCAATAAATAAGTTATTTTTTTGTTTTATTCTTAAATAAAAGCTCTCTAATTTTATTGTTCTTTGTCTTTTTTCTCGTGAAATAGTCATTTCGAATACCACTCGAGAAAAAATTTTGTCGGCAAAATTTTCGAAAGGTATGAAAGTTTGTTGCTCGTGGTTTTGTCAAAAATGTCATTTGCGAAATTGCCAAGCAACAAACTTTCATACCTTTCGAAAATTTTGCCGACAAAATTTTTTCTCCAGTGGTATTCGATATGACTATTTCACTAGAGTGTATTACACCGGCAATAAAATCGGTATTCAGCTAACAATACAACTACCTGGACTGGTGGTCGACAAAAGCAACCAACTTCGTATTGCCGCGACCATTTTTTGACATTTAGAAAAAAAGTCACCTGAATATACAATCATTTTTTTTTATTTCTATGACAACAATTATTTAATTGAAGTCATGTCAAACTGATATTTTTGTATTAAAACGAGTTTATATGTGAAAACAAAGTTAGTTTTTTAAAGCTGGATTTATAAACTCGAAAAGTTGGTGAGGTTGAAGTTATGGTCAACTTGTAAGGTTAGATATTCCGAATTCCGAGCATAAAAATTGATTATCTCGAACTACCCGGGAAGTTTTTGAACCTTACATGAGCTTTACATGAACAACATGAACGAGTGTATAAATAGAACTGGGTGTTCCCTTTAGTTTAAATTGAACTCCTATTTCCAACACCAACTGAACCTCAACCTCGCCAACTTTTCGAGTTTATAAATCCAGCTTAAGTGAAATAAGGTTCGAAAGTAATTCTTTTAATCAAATAGAAGAAGCAGTGCGTAAAACAATACCCCAAAATACAGTGAAATCAAAGAAGTCAGCGTGGGGACAATTTTCTCAATTTCTGCTGCAGAAAACTATAAATTAGCAAGAGATACTTCGCCGGAAGATTTATCAAAAATTCTAGAAGATTACGGCTACAACACGAAGAAAAAAAAGGTGATGACTATAAGGAATCAAGTGTAAAGTCTTTATAGAATACAACTGCCCAAATGGTTCAAGATAAATATTATAAGGAATTTGAAAGGAAAATTGATCCTTTCCAAAACATAATTTTCAAACAATTTCCAAGCACCTCGCTTGACCAGAGATGCGAAGCGTCGGCAACTGCAGGCAGCGCCAGAAAAGAGAAAAGCAAGTTCAAAAGCATTCACATTGGAACAACTTTTGGAAATGGTGGAATGCTACGAAAAGAACAATCCTGACGGGTTGCAAAATACATTATTTTCAAAAGGAACTTGACCTTAAAGGTAATTTCTCTGGACGAATTGATTATAACCCAATATTCTTGAAGACTTCCCAAGGAGGTTCAAAAGCGCTAACAACTAGTAAATGGCTAATAAAAAACAAAACCAATGAATATGTGTGTCCAGTCCGTCTATATTTGAAGCTAATGGATAAAAGAACTACCAATCCCTACCTAACAACAGAGAGGCTATTTTCGACTGTCAATCCCAACTGGGAAAAAGGAGTATGGTATAAAAACATGCCTTTGGGAATTATTACTATATCAAAATGGACAAAGCTATCTGCGGAAAAAATTGGCCTGGACATTAAAAAATTTAAGATTACAAACCATTCCCACCGATCGTCTGCAATCTCTACGTGACAAAGAACTTATTAAGCTTACAGGTCATTCCAGTACCAACTCATTGAAACCATACTTGCAACTTCATCCAGAACATCACTTAAAACTAGTTGAAAATCTCCAAGAAAATCAGGAAAATAAGGTCTCAGCTTCTACTTCTACTTCGAATGCAAGCCAGGTCTAGGTTCAAATTCATTCTGCAGCTGTAATTGAAAAAAGTAACGCGCAGATCATAAACTACAATAATTGTAATTTTTATATGTAGGTAGTTTTATTGCCTTTTTTATTACTGGATTTGTTTAAAATTTAAATAAAGTTGTTTTAAAACATCCGTTTCCATTTATTCTCACTCTCGTAAAATAGTGTCGAATGCCACTCGAAAAAAAACTAAGAGTATTGGCATGGGAATGTTCTGTTAATTTGATCATTTCTTGCTCACCAACGCCATTTTTTGCAAGGGCAGAAATAGTGGAAGAGCAATGTGAATGGTTTGTTACTTTAAATTTTTTGGTATTTACTCCGATTTTTTCTGCTGAGAGTTTGGTTCATTTTGACATGCTGTTGATTCCAATAGGCATGTTTTTGTACCAAATTCCTTTTTTCCAATTTGGATGAACTGTCAAAAAAAGCCTGTCACTTGTAATTTCTGGATTGGTATTTCTTTTTCCAAATAATTTTAAAAATAGACGAATAGGACAAAGATCTTTGTTAGTGTTGTTTCTTACCAACCATTTGTTACTGGCCAAGGCTTTTGCACCTTCTTGTGTGTTCTTTGAAAATATGGGATTGTTTTCGATACGTCTCGTAAATTCTCCTTTTAGGTCTAATTCTTGTTGGAAATAATGCACTTTGCAGTTCACTGCTTCGTTGCCTCGCCAGGCAAGTTCAAAAGAGAATAAATGAAATATTTTTTTTCTGTAGGCCGTCTGGGGTGTCTTTGTCATGAATTTTTATCATTTCCAATAATTCTTGTGTTGTAAGGGCTTTTGAACTTTCTATTCTTTTTTTTGGTTACCTTGAAGTTGTTTTCGTTTTAAGTCCTTTGCCAAACGGGCTGATTTAAAAACAATGTCGGTAAATGGGTCTATTTTTATATTAAATTCTTGATAGTACTTTTCTTTTAGCATCTGCGCCGTGGTGTTCCATATGCTTTTGATACTTGACTCTTTGTATTCCTCTCCGTTTAGTTTTTTCATGTTATAAGCATAATCTTCTATAATTTTTGCTAATTCTTCGGCTGGAGTATGCTAACTGCGAAAACTGTCGCTAAATGGAAGTTTTGGAGATACGCGTATTTGGAGGTATATTTTCCGGCACTGCCTTCTTAATTTCTGTAATGGATTGTATTCCAAATCTGTTTTTTTCTTCAGAAAAACCTATTTTTGAACTGAACTAATCTGACGTTTGTTAACAAAAAATAATACAATGACATTTTAAATAATTAACAGAACCATGGTAACAAAATTTCTTTCGATCAAATATTAAAATTTTGTCGCTGTAAAAATCACATGTGAATTTTGTCTAGGTAGGTGCAGGTAGTAATTTTGCCATCGGCGTAGATAGGAGGGTGGGGGACAGGGGGGCCCGGCCCCCCTAGAAAACTCCTGGCCCCCCCTAGAAAAGTGGTCTAAATGCATATATGGTGTGTACCGTGATTTGGGTGCCTAGAACGCACGTGCCATTGTGTATAGGCATTGTATCACATACATTTACTCACCACTGTAGTTTCACGGTATTTATCTCAAAAATTTAGAACGATTACTTACGAAACCTGTATTTTAACGTCTTTTTTTGTACCTTAAAAATGTCCTACTTTTCACCTAAGGTCCTTGACCTTGAAATCCTAAAAAATTTTGGCTGCGGCGCTCTTTTTCAGGCGCCTGCGACAGATATTGGAAAGCAGCCCCCCCTAGGAAAAACTTCTAGCTACGCCAATGAATTTTGCCAGTAGAACACAGGCCGTTGCTATGACATTTTGCCAGTGTAAAACATTCTAGTGAAATAGTCGCATTAAAAACACAATTTCGTTCCACCAATCACACATGCAAATAAAATACACCATTATTTAATTAAATTTTCAAACAACCCTCAATTAACAGCTCACAAAATTTTTTCTCTTGTGATATTATGTATGAAAATAATATTTATTCATTTTGTCCAGCATTACGTCAATTTTTAACAATAGCGTCATAGAAATTATTCGCTGGTGTTTGCTGTATTACCTAAACTATGGAAATTTGGTAATTTTGCCATCACATTTAATTGAATAAGGTAGGCTTTGCTTATTAAAATTTATTGAAACTTAGCACATAGGTTTATCATATCAGCCTCTTCAAGAAATTATAATACAATTTTTCTCTAAAATGTACAGGGGGGCAATATTTAGCCACCTCAAAGTTTACATGGGATTTCATATGTTCTAAGCCATGCATCACCCCACCCCGTATGATTAATTGCGCCATACTTTGGACATTTGGTGTTGAGTTAGCATGCTACTAACTGGTAGTTTTGGTAACTTGATTTAGACGTTTGGTGGTTCTGTAGACCTGCAGCCATTAAACAGGAGCTTCCACTACTTGATCGTCATATTTTAACAGACGTTCATTATTTATAGATTTGCCATTTAGAGGACAATTCATACTACGGTGATACTTCGGTGGTCATCAGACAGATACATCAAGTGACAATGATGGCGATATCGCCATGCGAGATTGGCAAGTTGAATCAATCCACATTATTGGAGATATTAGACACTTTCCCGAATTTAAAAGAACAGGTTTTCAGCATTACTCAATCGTTAATGACCTCCAAGAGAAAGAATTATGACTTAAGTTCCAATAAATCAAGACTGAACTTATCCGCATATGTTGCTTAGTGAAACTAAACAGTTTATACATTAGTTTGCCATTTTACTTGTTTTACTCTTTCAAATATTTTGGTTCAAATTTTATATAATATGTTGAAATTGCCTTGTTATACCGATTAACCAATAGATTAATAATGTTATTTTCAGTTTTTCGTTTTCAATACTTTAACAACAACGTATAACAGTTTATTGCAAAATACCATTCCGGAAATCTATATACTCTGGCAGATACAGGGGGGGGGGGAGTTATTGCGGTCATGATCATATGGTCTGGACCCTGGATATAAACTACAATAAGACTACAATTATAATCAATGATAGGGAACACACCAGTTATCCCGAAACTCGGATTATTGGTCATTGTGAGGTCCTCACTAGTTTCATCTCTCTGGGCGCCTTCATAGAGAATTCCTGAAGCTGTGAGGGCGAGATAGGACGCCGCATTTAACTTGCTAGATCAGCAATGAAGCAGTTGAATTAAATATGGCGTGACGACGACATCACAAAACAAGCAAAAACCAACCTGATCAGCACATTGGTCTTTTCGATGTTCTTGCATGCCTCTCAAACATGAGCCATCAGAGAAATGGATCGTTGCCAGATAGACGCCTTTGAGATGTGGACGTGGAGACGCATGCTGAGGATTCTTTGGACCGCACATAGAACAAATCTTTCAATCCTACATGGCATACTCCCAACGAAACGCTTGTCTTGTATCATCTACTCTCTTTTTCGGTCACATGAATTGGAGTAAGCACATGGAGAAGCTAATCGTGCAGGGTTAACCTGAAGGAAGTAGTGGACGGGGGCGATCACCAAACCGCTGGATTCGTTGACTCCCTTGCTACCGTCTCTCGTCTTGGCTCGGTGTGGTTTAAAGGGATGTGACAGGATTCGCTAGGGCTTACTCCACTAAGAACTCCATAGAATTTACTTGTCCGTTCCAATTCAAAATTGATTTCTCTGGACGTGAAAAGTTTGTTCCCAAGCATTCCTCCTCGGGACTGCGTTGATTTAGTCGCGAATTTACTGAGGGAGAAGAGAGTCACGAGTGTGTTAGTCTCCGATCTTGTGCTGCTGTTGGAAACTATTTTAGACCAGAAGTTTTTTCAATTTAATAACCGCTTTTTCAGACAGACCGAGGGCTTGGCGATGGGTTCTTGTCTCTCTCCTTTCCTTAGTGAAGTCTTTATGAACAATCTGAAGAGGTCAATTGTGGAGAGCGAGTTCTCAAACTGCCTTGTAACGTATAAAAGATACGTAGATAATATTTTTATCATCTAGAACGGTAATGATCTTAAACTCAGTAATTTCCGAAAATTTATTAATGATCTACATCCAAAAATATCCTTCGCTATAAAATTGGAGAGGGGAGGCAGAGTGCCTCTCCTAGACCTACTATTAACAAGACTTGACAATAAAATCAACTTTGAAATTTATAAAAAACCGTCATCAACAAATAACGTAATTCAATATACTTCCAACTCACCATACTCATACAAGCTCCCAACTTTTAATTTATTTTTCTACAGACTATTCAATTTTCCATTTTCCAGGAGTGTATTTAAAAAAGTTATCAACATAGTCAAACAAATAGCAATAAACAACGGATTTCGTGGAGTTCAATCAATAAAATTTATTAGAAATTCGTGAACAAATATAGGTTATCATACAATATAATACATTCAAAAGTACAAGAAAATAAAAATAGATATTATAAATCACTAACCTTTAAACCTTTTGACGTTTCATTAGTCTTTAAAACAGCGAATACACTTAAGCAACACCTCGTCAAAATCAAGGACAAGGCGGAATACTTTTCAAAGTCAGGAGTTTACTCCCTTCAGTGTGATGAATGCCAGTCAATCTACATGGGCGAATCGGGTAGAAAAATATCTACGAGAATCCAAGAGCATTTGAGGTTGGTTCGAAAGTTTCGTAACACCGACATATGTAACACACAATCAGCCTTCGCAAACCACCTTTTAGGATCAGGTCACCAATTTTCCCCATCTAAAAATGCAAAAATTTTACATGAATGCCAAAAAGGTAAAAAGTTGGATTTATTGGAAAAATTTGAAATTACAAAAGCAAAAAAAAGTCCAATACTCACCTGCGTTAACGAAGTCTTAAATTTCGAGCCATATCTGATTTTTAACAATTTGGTTGATTGACTTGGTTGTTTACAAACACAGCAGTTGGAGTTTATCACAACCTATCATTTTTCCCGCTCTTTTTTGACGTTTTACTTCAGATATTCTTCTTTTTTCTACTGTACAGGCAAATAACATGTGGGCTTAATCCTTGATTATTGAGTTGTATACATATAATATGTCATATCGTTTGTATCATGCAGGGTGTGGTTGTTTTGTGGTTTGTTTTTTATTTTTATTTTTAACTTTATTTTAAGGGTGTTTTATTGGGTAAGTTGGGAATCGTAAGTTTCCTGACATGGGTTTTACATTCTCATTGAATTATTTTAGGCTTGATGATGCCAGAAATGGGTAAACATGCTGCTAAGATGGTGAATAAAAATTTTATATTGAGGCCGTGACTTTGAGTTACAATTTCCCTAGTTTTGAGTACTCAAATCATTCCTTTTTTTTTAATTTAATTAGTTTAATTTTGTTTTACTTTAACAGGGATATTTACGGTTTTGCTTATTCAGCGGTGCTCCTCATAGCATCACTGTACCTTTTCTTTTTAATAAAATACCTTAGAATTTTTTTTTTAAATTTTATTTTTGCTCAGAAAAAGAAACAATTAAAGTTCGCGTTGCACATTTGCAAGAAGTCGGCAGTATTAACAAATGATAAACATAAGGCTCTGTAATGGGCTGGTATGGGTTGGCGGCTGGTAAAGGCTGTGATGGCCTAAATATTTTGAATACATCAACCGGATATGAGCGTATCTAAAAAAATATTATATTTATTTAGTTAACCGCTTCTTGCAGAAAGGAATTAATCCACATAAATCCAAGACTCTTCCACGTTTATTTACAGTGCTCCAACCATTAAAATCCACCCAGTAGAAAACCGCAGCTAATGGCTAATCAATCTGAAAATGTCCGGCGATGGGGCTTAAAAATGTATTTGGCAGAAGGCGTAATTATGCGGAGTACTGAAAACGTAGAAACTACTTCACAGCATTAAAATCTGAAATGTAACTCATTGACGTACAACAACCCAACCATTAATTTCAAGTTTCGTCTTCAAATATACAGGGTGTTATGGAAATGACTTATTATATTTTAAGGGGCCACTCCTGAGGTGGTCTAGAGTTACACTTGATAGTTTTTTTTTCTAAAATCGGAAGTATTTTGAATTTTGTAAAATACCTTAAAACCGGACTATGTGCGCCTTCCATGATAGTTCAATGCCCCTGAACACATGTGTTTTTGACAAGACAAACTGCTGGAATGGTAATTGTTTAGTTTAGTGCAATTAATGTTGAATTTTGTGCTAAAATTTCGTATATAGACTAATTGAGGGTAGCTGATCACAATTTTCCTTTTGCGTTTTTACGGCAAATGCACTGGTTTTGAGAAAAAAAAATGTTAAAGTTTTTCACTTACAGGTTAGGGTATTCTTTTTGAGGTTTGTTTATTTCGATATCTTTGGGTGTCGCGTTTCACTTTCCTTTCAATTTCCTAGATTTTATGGTTTTCCCTTCAAAATATGTGATAAAACTTTCACCAAACTATCTGTTCATAAAATAAGAACAACATTTTAGCAAAAAAACAATGGAAAAGGCACAAATTTAATTAAATTCGTTGTTAATACGCCGACAAAGTAGAAGCGTCTCTTTTCAGATTCATTGCACTCACGTTGCCAGATTGTTCTTCTTTTTCTTGTAATTATTAATGGCTTCCATCCAGGAGAATGATATGCTAGCTCGAGCCAATAGGATTCATTCAATTAATAAAAATGAATTGAAAAGTATAGGCAATTTATAATACACTAACAATCTGACAACATGGGTGCAGTGAACCTGCAAACAGGCTCCTTGTACCGTGCAGTTTGCTTCTGCTTTTTTGGCCAGCTGTCAGTGAGCTGTCTCCCGTCTTTTTCCAGATAACGTAGAGTTTTCTGTTCGCTTACAAGTTATCCCGTTTTTCAGAGTTTCCTTGTGGCATATTTCGTTTATATCAACTCAGAAGTGTATACTATGACTCCGACAAGTAATATTTTATTGGAAATAGCAACATTTTAGGATTACATGCAAAATAACATACCGGTGAGTTAGAAAAACTTTAACATTTTTTTTCTCAAAACCAGTGCATTTGCCGCCTAAACGCAAAAGGAAAATTGTGATCAGCTACCCTTAATTAGCCTATATACGAAATTTTAGCGAAAAATTCAACATTTGCACTAAAGTAAACAATTACCCAAATCAGCTGTTTGGGTCATTGGCGCGTAGGTGTTTTGGACCTAAATTTTTGAAGGCATTTTTCTCGAATTTCTAGCTTCGAGCGCCATTTATAGCAATTTTTCCCCAATTCGTCTCGACCTATATATTTACGGGTTAAAAAATAATAAGTCATTTCCATAACACCCTGTATATTTTAATATTAAATTTGTTAAGCTTTAAATTATGTACAGCCGTACCATTTACCTAGAATTTTTAAAAACAGTTTTATCAAAACTAATTATTACAGTCTTGGTTTCTGCTCTAATCATTTTATTCCTTTTTTTTTGTACCTAATCCTGGTTACCTGTTTGCTCTGTTAAAATAATATACCTATTTATATCTATAAAGACCTACTTTGCGTGTTTGTTTCGTAGTGGAACTAGTCAAATTGTGAAGTGTCAGTGTTTTTATAATTAAATATGGGGAATTCTCAACAATTGCCTAAACGCCCTAGAGTCGGTCCATGTACAGTTAATGAAAAAAAAGTAATTCTTAACTATTATGATTTTATTAAAAGTAAGAATGCGGATTTAAGTGTCGACAATTCAGTGCAATTCACAGCAGATATGCTTAACGTTGGGAGATCAACAATATATAAACTTAAAAAAAAAGAAAAAAGTGTTGACGCCATACCTCCAAAAACTTCAAAACGTGAGCTAAATGACGTTTTAATGCAGAGAATAAGGCGAAAAGTTTATAGTTTCTTTTTAAAAAAAGAAATTCCCACGCTGGACAAAATTTTGTCCTCAATCTGAGAAGACCTTACCCATTTATATATAGAAAGAGTTTTCATTGGAAAAAGAAACATAATACCTAGGCAATCGCTTTTAATGGATAGAGGCGATATCGTCTGTTTGAGAAGAAATTACGTAAGAAACATCCAAAAAGCCAGAGAAAACAAAAAAATATTTTACCAAGATGAAACATGGCTAAATGAAGGCCACACTGTGACTAAATTTTGGCAGGATGAAAATATTAAAAGTTCAAGGCAAGCTCTTTTGGAAGGATTGTTCACAGGATTAACACCACCATCTGGAAAAGGACATCGACTTATCATAACCCATATTGAAGGTTTCCTTTATGGTGGTCTATTGATGTTCCAACCTAAAAATATAGAAAGCTATCACGAATATATGAATGCCGATGTCTTTAAAGACTGGTTCGAGCAAATGTTGGATCTTAAAAGATGCAACAATTGTATTGGATTATTGCAACATATCACTCTAGGCTGACGGAAAAATTACCGATAAGTGCGTGGCGTAAAAGTTAAATAACCGAATGGCTAAGTTTAAGACAAAAAGAATTTCCATTAGATTCCTTAAAAAAATAACTATTGCTACTAGCCAATTTACATAAAAATGCATACAAAAAATATGTAGTCGATGAAATGGCAAAGTTACGGGAAATATCTGTGCTCAGGTTCCCTCTTTAATTAAAGAATTAAACCCGATGGAACTTATATGTGTTCAAATAAAGACAGATGCCGCCAGAGAAGAACACGACTTATAAAATTGTGGATTTAAAAAGACTCTTTAATGAAGCTATGGGTAAAATCAGTGCGGAAAAGTGGAAAAACTGTATGGATCATGTGATAGAAGAAGAAGCCAAAATGTGGCAGGTAGATATAATAATCGAAGAAATGGTCGAACCGCTTATTATAAACGATGTTAATAAAAATTCATCTTCCGAATCGGACTATGAGTAAGATACTACAGTAATCCATCTACCACATTTTATCTATCAAGCCCTTTTCTTGATATTAAAAAAAATAAATAAACAACCTGAAACTTTTAACGCCCTGTATTTCGTTAACGAATCATATTAGCAACTATGTTTAAAAGAACTTTTTTTCTTATCTTTTATTGGAGAATCACCGAGAAGGAGATTTTCTGGACCACCCATTTTTCAACTATTTAAGTAAGTGTCTTTCTGAAAAAAGCTGTCATGTTCTTGGTGATTATTCTTGCTCATTGAAAAACCTTTCACTGTACGCTAATACTAAATGAGAAAAAAAACAGCTGTGTCTGCGACAAAATATTTCCATCACAAGCTGTGAAAATCTCTTAAACAAACTGCGAGACCAAACAAATCGATCGTGCCGGAGTTATTTTATACAAAAATAGGCCAACGAAAGGCAAATTTACCCTTACGTCACAAGATACACTGTCCTGAAACAAAACCGTTTTTTTTTATGGACTTTTTTTATATGCAAGCATTGACCAAACAGAAATGTTTGCATTCTAAAACTTTAGAATTAAGGAATACAAATGGCGTCAATACAGGGTATTTCTAAAATAAATGTTGTACTGATAAACAAGATAGTGATTCTAAAAGCGATTTTAAGAGAAAAAGTTCATATACATGTATATGAATGTCTCAAGTAGATATTTAAGAGAGTGATAGTGCTCGTCAAAATACAACAAAAATAGTAATAAATATGCAGTCAAAAAGACTTTAATTTTGATATACAGGGTGTCAAAAATTTTTTTTTTCGTTTTCTCCCATGTTTTCTCAGATAATTATTTCAAATTTGGTTCACTTATTAGTCTTTGGAATATCTACAATAAAATGTCTAAATTGTCAGAGGCAGTATAATGAGCGTTACATTTTTTGCGCTACCAACACTTCCACTCTCCTGAACTTTTTTTTTGGGATACCCTGTATAAGCACTGATATTGTCTTTTGACTCCCCGTTTTTCTTTCATTCTTTTTGATACCTTACATTCTTATCGCATCTAATTTCTTCCTAATTAGTAATGGTTTATAGTCTCGAGAATTAAAGAAATTGGCGGTATTTTACTCCATTCAGAAGAACCTGTCCTGTAATTGATAGTCTAACCTCTCTGAAAAAATGAAGGAAGTGAATCCTAACCTTATTTAAAGACGAAAATGTGGTATAAAAGTTTTTCGCATGTCGCTTCGTTTTCGAAATACAGGGTGTTAAAAAAAATTAGTAAAGCAATAATAATAATTATAATAATTGATTTAAAAACTTTTAATAATGAACTTACATGAACAATAGTCAAATAAATTGCTGAAAGTGTCCTCCATGAGCCAGTAAACACCCATGTACACGACGTGCTAAATTGTCTCTTACGTGTTGAAAAAGTGAGGATTCACCTCCTTCATTTTTTCACAGAGGTTAGGAAACACCCAGTATATCCTCGTAGTTGGCCATTCTTGTGTCTTCTAGTTTGAAATGGGGAGCAGTAATGAATCTGTTTATCTTTTTTAGATTAAGAATAAACCTATATTCACCATTTTGTTCGCGTCTTAGAGAAAAAGAAGCTTCTAACAATTTTTATAGCCCCCATTTATAGAAGCTGTTGAATGCTGTCAGAATAAAGGTTTTGCTCATTTTGCCTTAGTTTGGATTCTTTGGACAAGGAAACCTGGTTGGCTTAAGAGTTAAAAGGAATTGTATATCCATTTACCCAGTCGAGTATAACACGATTATTAATTGGTTATTTGTTTCATCTGGTTAAGAAAAAGCCTTATTCTTCGCTTCGTATTTCTTGTGTCGACGACGGACCTGCTTGTAATTCTATAGCAGTGTTTTGGAATATTTCTAAGATGGTTTCACGACTATGGCCTTATCTTTAATACAAATAAAATACCATGTATTGTTTTTAAAATACACAGAAATAAAAAAACAAATTCCTGAAAATAAATTCAACTGATTCCGATGCAGATTTATTAATAACTGTTAACTTCTCGGGCTTCACATTGATTCTAATTATAAATGGAACACTCATACTAATATTCCATTAAACAGCCTTGCAACTTCTTGTTCTATGTTAAGAGTAGTACCTAAGTATTTAGGTGGTAATGTCTTCCGTATGATTTATCACAGTTACTTTATGTCTTTGTGGGGGACACACCTCAGGTTGAAAAAAAGGCACTAAAAATCATATTTCATATGAGTTATACATAAACTTGTCGAGGTAATTTTAAATTTCGAAAATTATTAACAGCACCAGGTGTATCAGTAGAAAGGATATAAAAAGGACTTTCTAAAAATCAAAAAATATACAGGGCCTTCAATTTAAAAAAGATAGAATTTTATTATTTTGCATATTATTTTGCATAATGTGACCCTGTATAATAAACGCACTAAACGCAAATATTTTTTATTGCAGCGATGTGCAACATTCTAAAATATTATTTTTGAGTGTACGATTTCATTTACCTAGTTGCTTTTAGTAATTTGGAAATGGTTACTAAACTTAGGAAGTTTTTTAGATAGAATCGTAATTGTTTCCTAAAACCCATTAGGAACTGAATTATTCATTTTTATAATTTTTAATTTTTAATACGTTTTTTTGTATTTAGTATTAAAATAGTGAATTTACGTGTTTTTTTTATTTGGATTTATTTATAAGAAAAATATAGGCCGTGCCATATATGGCACGCTAGTACCCTAAGGAGTTACAAAATAATGTTGAATACTAAACACTAAAAATTTATTTACACTTAATTTTTGTAATGGTAAGCAGAAAAACAACTTATACATAAGCCTACATCACATTTGTGGCATTGTGTTCTTACATCACTTGCAGATTCATGATTTCCGACACATCTTCTTCGTTTGTTGTTTGGAATATTCCACAATAATATGATCAATTCTATCATACCTGATCAGGCCCGGACTGGGTGTTGAAAATTAGATGCTTGAAAATAATGAAAACGCGTTTTTACGCTATTTTGGCACTTATAAAGAAGAATAAATTCAGCTAGGTTTTTATACGAATATTATGATTTTCGACTTTTGTTAACTTTATTATTCATTAAAATAAGAAACTCACAGTATTTTTAGGATACCACAACACTACAAAACACATGCTGTAGAACTGCTAATAATTACAACGGAGTTCAAATAAAAGTGCAGTATTTTATTCACCCCAAAGCACAGAACAATAAAGGTTAGCCCCAAAGCCCCAAAGTATTAATGAAATATGTCAAAATTATTTCTGTAATAAAAATAATGACAAACGGATTTTAGGGATTAGAAAAATAATACTAACATTTAAAAAAAAATCCTGTATATTTAACAGTTTACAATGTTGTTATTATACTAGAATAGAAGGGGCTTAAATTAACTGAGATGATTCAACATTTTACTCCCCTAGGCCGCTTACAAAGAAGCTGTTACTTTAGGCCTAGCCTAGGCCTAAAGTAACAGCTTCTCTGTAAGCAACTCACTTGTTAAAGCTACTTCATCTATTATTTTATTTTTGTCCAAATCATAAAATAAATCCCTCTCAACATTAATAAAAAGCAGACTGGACATAAGGTCTTGGCCTAAAGACGACCGAAGTCGATTTTTAACTATTTTAAGTTTAGAAAAAACTCGTTCACATGTGACTTGGGTAGAAGGTATGGTAAGAACAAATTTATATGCAATATACAGGTTCGTAAACAGTCCAGATTGAGTAAGTTCAAACAGAACAGAAAAAGCACATGTCAAACACTGGAAACATTGTCTATTTTCAGAGCAGTAAATGTGAGCATTTTTTTCCGCTTCTTCGGTTAGGTCAAAATCGTCTTCTTCGTCACCGCATCTGTCTCCGTAGTTCTTAATGGACTCTGCCCCTATGAAGTTGCTGTATTGTTGTGCAAACTGTCGCAGCTCTATCAACAGCCGACTTCTTTCAATTTCACACAGTTTAGAAACACTGTGCAGGACTTCTGTGGGAAAAGTTTTAAGTTTCAAGATAGAGTCAAACTTTTTGGGGTCCAACCAAGAGCAATCCTTTAAAATGTCTTTGTTTGCTCAAAATATTTCTTCAATACTCATCCACGCACAGTCTAAAATATCAAAATATACAATTTTGTAATGTTGAACTGTTGAAATAGAGTCAGCTTCATCTTTTGATTTTTCACCGGGCATCAATTTTCTCTTTGACGTTCTTTTTCTCTTAATCTCTTTGATTTTTTTGTACGTTATGTGGGGGGCCATTTGGGGCCCCTCGGGCCCGGGGCCCTCCGCGATCGCGGACCTGCGGACCTGGCCAGTCCGGGCCTGTACCTGATATCCAAAGGTACTCTGCTGTCCAGCGAATAAACGGATGGCCGACCAGCTGATTTAGAGAGGTTTTAATATATTTTTAGGTACACTTGAGCTATTTCTTTTCTAAAAATTAGTTGGGACGAATTTGGGATTTGAGCTGTCCATAAAATCCACGCATTTTATACCGGGGAATCAATTAGCCATGCGAAAATTGGCCACCACCACTTTTTACTCCTCTTATTCCAAATCTGTATACGTTTATATTCGAATCCATTTGGTCTATCCCACCCATAAAGTCATTGTACTTGGCAATACAGTTAGGTCTCGGGATTCCTATTTTCTTTTTTTCTGCCGTTGAATACCTGCTTGCGGTAGATAAAGGAAATATGCCATGCACTGAAGAGGCTACCGTTACGACAGAGTTGTCCATCCAACATGTTACCTAATATAGCCTTAACCTGTAACTTTTGAGGAAAATGCTCGGACACTCAATTTAGTTTTATATATGCTCACATTTTGACGTTATTCGTTTGTTTTTTATAGGCATTTTTTGTCAAAGATATGACGACATCGATCTTTTTTTTAAATGGAAACATACAGCTTGTGATACATCATTTGAAAGCTAATGTCTCGTACAGTATGCTGATAAACTTTGGCGCGACTCCGTCAAGCTATTTCAAAATGGCGACTGTTAAAAGTTTTAAGAAAATTCCTATTTAAATAAGCGAAAAGGATAAATCATTGATGTTTTTTTTACCTTTCAAGGTAAGAAATCTTTATTGTTTCACGTTCTGACATTTTGTGACTTTTTGAACTTGTAAAATTAATTTAGGTATTTCCAAAGTATTATTTTACAATTTTCTAAATAAAAATGGTTTTGTCGGAAAGGCAGCGTATTGAAGTTTTGATATTGTTAGGATGTGGAGATGAAATAAGAAGTCAAAGAGAAGTGTGCACCTTATTTAATGCTAAATATCCGGAAAATCAAATTTTACAGGGCACTGTTAGTAAAATATTCCACGAATTTGATGAACATGGCACAGTAAAGGACTTGCCTAGGAATGGACGGCCACGTGTTTTAGGCGACGATGAAAAATTGGATATTGCATTATCTCTGCAGGATAATCCGCAATAATCCGCATGTTTCAACAGTTTCATTGGCTCAAAATCATGATACATCTAGAGGTACTATTGGAAGATTTTTGAAAGCAGCAAATACCACCCTTATAAAGAATGTCTAGTCTAAGAGCTTTTAGAAGATGACTACGATAGGCGTTTGCAATTTTGCGAAGAAATGATGAGACAGTGTGACAGAACATATTATTTTCGGATGAAGCTACTTTCTATTTAAACGGGGTGGTTAACAGACCTAATTATCGTTTCTGGAGTCAAGAAAATCGACGATGGATATTTGAAGCGCATACTCCAGATATACCTAATGAAACAATTTGGTTTCAGCAAGATGGTGCTCCCCCGCATTTTGGTGTCAATGTGAGAAGATATTTAGATCAGATATTTCCAGGTCGCTGGATTGGACGATGTGGTACAATTGAATGGCCACCGAGGCCCCCAGACTTAACGCCTCTAGACTATTTCCTTTGAGGATATTTAAAAGAAAAAGTTTACCAAAATAGGTCAAATAATATTGAAGATTTGAAAAACAAAATTAGATTGGAGACACATACCATACCGGCTGAAGCCATTCGAAATTCCGTCGACGGATTTTACCATCGTCAGGGAGCATGCCAAGTAGAGGGTGGAGATCATTTCCAGCATTTGCCACGTTAAACCACTTTTTTGTTGTGTTTTGTCACAAAAAATATTACCTATATTTTCTGTGGTTTTGTTTTGCTTCGTTACATTTTTATTCTTTTTTTTAACAAAATAAATAACAAATGAACCATAACTATTGTTAAGTCACAATGTCACAAAATGTCAGAACGTGAAACAATGAAGATTTCTTACCTTGAAATGTAAAAAAAACATCAATGATTTATCATTTCCGCCTATTTAAATAGGGATTTTTTAAAACTTTTAACAGCGCCATTTTGAAATAGCTTGACAGAATCGCGTGTATTATTATATTATATAATATATTAAAATGTATGAGCATACTATTGTACGAGATATTAGCTTTCAAATGATGTATCACAAGCTGTATGTTTCCATTTAAAAAAAAGCTTGTTGTCGTCATATATTTGTCAAATGTCTATAAAAAAAACAAACGAATAACGTCAAAATGTGAGCATATATAAAGCTAAATTGACGTGGCCGAGCATTTTCCCCAAAAGTTACAGGTTAAGGCTATATTAATTTTATTCCGGACTTCTGGGCAGCCCTGTATATGGCACGCTAGTACCTAATGGGTTTTAAACTACTAAAAATAAATACACATAATCCTATATTAAAATGATCAGCAGCTTTGAAAATTGAAGTTTAGTTCGCCTCACTTTCTTAAGATAATGTAAAATATTTTCTCCACGATCATTACTGAATTCAATAATTCCAAAATCATTTTTGATAATAGAATGTAAAAATTCTCGCTCTTGAGTTGGAATATTTATTCTGAAACACTTGCTTCTTATGCGTTTTGCGTGTATTTTCATTCCATAACAAGATACGGAATGAATATTCTGTAATTGATCTAAACGACATAGGTTGCCATGAATTTCGAAACTGTCAGTGTCAGATAAAAATGGCCGCGTTGTAATAATTATTTTCAGACAAATTTTAGTGCAAGTCAAAAAATGAGTGAAAAATCGGATGAATCAGATATGGAACTGGATAATACTCCACCTGAAATTAGGAATATTGCGAATAAATAACTTAATTGCTTTGTACAGATTTTATTTGTTTTTATTCGTACTTTTTGGTCGTGGAGAAAATATAGTCTGCTACTCGGTTAGAATGAAAATTCGATACTCGTGATTCGAATTTTCATTCCAACCTCGTTACAGAATCTACTATTTGAAATATGCCACTCTCAATTTCAGAGCTCATGTTGTTTCAGTATTTTTGATAAATTCTTCGATAACGGTGTAATGTTTCGTCCCCGCCTCGTTGGCGGACCCGGTATTATGTTTATTTAAAAAAAAAATGACATAGTAGGCTTTGCCTTATTCTATAAAGTTGACAGCAACCATTTCTATAGTTACCCTGTTTTGATGTATAAAATTCAGCTGAAGAAAATTTAGTTACATTTTATAAGGAGAGTTACAAAATAATACAGTTAGCATGAAGAAAACAAAAATTGTTTATAGTTCTGAATTACTTTATCCACCCAATCCTCCAGAAGTTTCCATGTTGTGGCTATGTGTATTGAAGTTGCAGCGAGCTCTACTAATTAGTGAATATAACCCATTTACGATCGAATATTTTCGAAGTGAAGTGGCAATTTTTAAAGAGAAGAAACGGCAATATTCCGACCATAAATGGATAGTGCATCCTTTAAGTAAGTTTAATCAAGTGTACAAAGTATGGGCCTTTTTCTTTTATGGCACACTGATGTTTATGAAGACTTTTGATTTTGGATTTGTTGAAATACATTCGAGTTCAGTCGTGAAGTCTAGTCGTGAAATCTTAATAATGATAACTGTATTGGATGTTATATCACTAATTGATATTTGCCTACAATTTCATATAGGGTATTGTGTAGAAAAAAGTAAAAGTATTGAATTATTTAGATCAAAAATTGCCAAACGATATATTTATAGTGGTCACTTTATTTGCGATATTTTGTCATCTATTCCAAGATTAGCTCTGCAGGATGTTTCAGTTCCCATTTTTTTACTTCTATCCAGCTTTGCATTACTAAAGTTAAGAAGAATAACAACATTTATATCATTAATCCATCCAACAGCAACATTTTTTCGTATAAAGTCAACTACCAAAATTTATCTTTTTGGATTAGGTTTTAGCATATTTCTTACTATGCATGTCATGTCATGTATGCAGTTTGGCATAGCCGGCTATCGAATACATATTGAAGGACAATACCGAAATGATTCTTGGGTAACTCTCAAATTGTTAACTGAACCAATTTATAGACAATATCTTACAACTTTTTTCAAAAGTACACAGTTTACTCTACTTACGAGTACAAAGAAGATACCAAATCCAGAAATACTTGAGGAAGTTATGATTATGGTATTAAATTACTTCTTAGGAAAGATCATTTTAACTGTGGCATGGATTATGCTTATTTATATAATTTTATCTAATCGAAGTGCGTCCATTAAATTTCAAGAAGTAATGACGGAGGTTCAGGAATATATAACTGCAAAAGACTTACCCCTGGAAGTAAAACGAAAGCTTATTGACTATTACACGTTTAAATATCAGAAAGTATTCTTTAATGAAGCTGCTATTAAGCTCGTTCTTTCAGATACTTTAAAACGCGAAATAGATGTATTTCTGTGTAACTCGTTAATTAATCAAGTATCACTGTTTGCGAGTATGCATCCAGATATTGTACAACGAGTGATATCTGTTTTAATTCTTGAAATTTTTCTTCCCAACGACCTAATTATTCAAAGCGCAACGTATGGAGATTGTATGTATTTTATTGAAAGTGGAACGGTGGCAGTTTTTACACACTCAGGAAAAGAAATTTGTCATTTACAAGACGGAGCCCATTTCGGAGAAATGTGCTTATTGATAAAGCACCAAAAAAGGACAGCCAGTATTGTAGCTCTTGAAATTACAAAGACTTACAAATTAAAGAGAGAATACTTTGAGCAATATTTTCAAAATACGGCCTTCTTTAATAAACTACTGGAGCAAGCCGAAGAAAGGATTCGTATTAACAAAGTCATCGAGATCGAGCACAAAAAGATGTATTCTTTTAGCGAGTTTCAACATAGCACACAAAGTGGATACCATCGAGTTTAGTTTTTGACTTTTGACAGGATACCTACTCTTTTGTTTTATGTTCTATTTGAGCATAATTTGAGCCAGTGTTTGTTTTTTATGTAATAATATAATAATTTATTTTTAACTGTTAACTTCGTAACTTCGTAGAATACATTGAGACTTCTTATGTTGGCGACATATTATGTAAAACATTTTATTATAAGTTTTAGGAAAAATAGTTATTTTTTGTAAAAAGTTCTGCATGGTCTAAACTTGTTGAACATTTTAATTATGAAAAGATCAGAATAAGAAACAATGTTCTAATATGCAATTACATCCATATTATGCCCTGAATTTTTTCAGAATATCTAAAAAAATTATAAATATATTTAATTGTGTAAATCCCAATATCAAACAACGGAAATATTATCATATTTCTAATAAATAAAAGAGATAAATGTTAGATATTCGGATTTACACAATTAACTTTAATTGAACATTCCACTCACGTATAAAAAATCCTATAAGGACAGTGGTATTTGCGAAAACTTACAGCGGATATACAAAATCGAAAACACCAAAACGAAAATACCACTTGTCAGTGTCACTTTGTTGACAAATTTCTATTTATTATTTCAAAGTTGACAAAATGAATGTTTTTGGATTCGTGAAATATTCCTTTAAATACCATGCGTGCTTTAAAACTAACCGGATAATTTTTCACTTATACGTGTTTTCTTTACAAATTTCACTCGTCCTTCGGACTCGTGAAATTAAAGAAAACACGCATTCGTAAAAAATTATCGGTAATTTTAAAGCACTCGTGGTATTACACCCGAATATTTCCCTCATATGTTAAAGTTCCCATAAGAAAAATGCAATTTTCGCAAAATTACAGCGATTATTTACCTCATCCATTATAAAAGCGGGTTGATTTTCACCTGATTATTCAGCGATAATCTCCCGCTCTCCGGTGAAAATCACCCTTGTCAAAAGTGAAAATCTCACCCGTCAGAAATCCAGCGATAATCTCCCGCTCTCCGGTGAAAATCACCCTTGTCAAAAGTGAAAATCTCACCCGTCAGAAATCGTTAGTTTTTTATTTGGTAAATAATCTTCAAAATACATTTCGGGATTGGGAAATAATCAGAAAATCATTCTCAGATTTTTTGCCATTAGAAAATCGCTCTCGGGCAAGCCCTCGAGCGACTTCCACGGCAAAAAATCTTCGGAATGATTTTCGATAATTTCCCTATCCCTTAATATATTACTACAGAAAACAGCACTGCCAGAAATCGAAAATTGCATCGCAAGTTTATATTGTTGACGAAACGTCAAAGCGGGATTTTATTGTTAACAAACGTCAAAAAATGTAATATTCTGACAATTAACGTCATCTTTTTGAGTGAGAGCAGACAAAAAAGTCAATGTCAACGAATGTTTTCCTTTCATTGTGTCAAGAATTGTTAATAACTATCTCTTTGCATTGGGATAACCCGTGGCAACGTAAATTTTTTTGTTTTTTTGTAAACAACGCTATTGAACTTTTCCGTAGACGTAATTTTACTACATAAATGTCTCGTTTTGGCGAAGAATCTATCCTTGAAACAGAGCAGAAAATAACAGAAGCCATTCCAAAGAATACTGCATCAAATCACGACTATATTTGGCGGCAGTTCATGTGTTTTTGCAAAACACTAATGTTTCAAAACTGGCAGATATCTTAAAGGACTGGGCGTTTATTATGAAAAAGCAAAATGGTGAGGACTATAAAGATTATACCGTCAAAACTATATGGAATGTTACCGCTAAATTGTTGATGAATAAGTATAGCTGGATTTATAAACTCGAAAAGTTGGCGAGGTTGAGGTTCAGTTGGTGTTGGTAATAGGAGTTCAATTTAAACTAAAAGGAACACTCAGTTCTATTTATACACTCGTTCATGTTGTTCATGTAAAGCTCATGTAAGGTTCAAAAACTTCCCGGGTAGTTCGAGATAATCAATTTTTATGCTCGGAATTCGGAATATCTAACCTCACAACTTGACCCTAACTTCAACCTCACCAACTTTTCGAGTTTATAAATCCAGCTTATTACAGAGATTACAATATTATTTTCAACCCATTCAGTGACATTCAGTTGAAATCATCCCGTGATGCCAAAAATGCTAAGCGGAAACAACTACAGCAGGAGCCGGAAAAAAGAAAACAAAGCTCAGTTTTTCTAAAGCACGACGAATTCATCAAAATAGTAGAGACTTGCGACGAGGAAACCTCCGACGGTTTGCAAAAAAAGATGTTTTTTGTTTTATCCTACGAGCTGGTCTGGCGTGGAGGAGAAGGCCCAAGGTGTTTAACAAACTATCTTAAAGAAGAACTGGACCACGCGGGTCAGAAGACGGTACGAATAGAGTACAATCCGCTTTTTACCAAGACTACTCAAGGAGGAGATAAGCCCTGCGCATCCTCGAAATGGTTAGTCAGGAATAAAGTAAACCCGAACATCTGCCCTATCCGACTATATAAGAAATTCATGCAGAAAAGGCAAGCAATAAAATGCGAGCGACTTTTTCTCACCGTGAATCCTTTCTGGCTATCAGGAAAATGGTACAAAAGCATACCGTTTGGACGAAATTTGATGAATAAATGGACCTCTACACAAGCGGAAAAGTCAGGCCTCACCAATAAAAATATCAAACTGACGAATCATAGCTTACGAGCAACCGCCGCCGTATCAAAACTTGCTAAAAAGGTGTTGGAGAACAACAGTTAATTAAACTAAGTGGACACTCAAATACCAAGTCACTGACGCCTTACATTCAGATGGATGAGAACCACCATATGCTTTTGATTGAAAAAATGCGGGACAATGACCAACCGTCAAGCTCAAGAGAGTCCCCCGCCGAAATAAGCTCTCGCTCGTTGACTGCATCAACCACCATGTCTACGAATTCAAAGCAAAATATTGTTAATTACAATAATTGTACTTTTCATTGCAATTCTTGTAATTTTTAAGGATTTTAATTTTATTGTTAGTATTTTCTGTTAAATAAAATATTTAAATTTACTTGATTCGAGTTCTTAATTAATTTGGGAAATATTCAAATAAATTTCACTCGTGCATAAAAATAACCAGATACTTTTTTTATTCAATGTGTTATTTTTACAAATTGCAATCGTTTGTTTTCATGTTTTACGAAAATGCCCTCCTCCTGCGGAGTCGGGCTTTTTCGCGAAAATATGAAAACAAACTCTTGCAATTATAAAAAAACACATTTCATTCAAAAATTATCGGTAATTTTGATGCACTTGTGCACTTACCCCCGAAAATTTTATAAATATCTATTTAGCCTCTCCTTTTTGTTTACGTTACCCATAACAACGCGGGATAATTATCGAAAATTCTTCATATTCCCGTCAACTTGCTGAATTGATTAAAATAATTTGCAGATGCAGAAAATCGTATATTCTATAACAAGTATGAAATGGATAAATTTCGCACGAGCGAAAAGTTTGTAGGCCGAGCCGTAGGCGAGGTCTAAGGTTTCGCGAGGGCGGAAATGCCATTCCATATGAGTTATAGACTATACTTTCTCTAACACTATTGGATAAAAAATAATTTATTATGTTTTAAAATCAATATTTTGTAATAAAACTAACCTACCTTGAATAATCAAGCTGTCAAAGTCGAATATATAACCTGACTGCGTAATAGTTATTTATGTATCTAGGGAATTATAATGGTCTTAATTACCGAGGGCAAAGTTTACGTCCCAAGGGCCTTTGGCCCGAGGGACAGCAAATGCCCGAGGTAATTGAGACCCTTATAATTCCAGTGATACATAGATAATTTTATTTCTGACCGATTTTAGTAACATTTTGTTCATTTTTAAAGTGGAATAAATGTTTCAATAGATGACAATCAAATTGACATTAGATGTCAATCGTTTGATTTTATGTCAAATTTTTCTTAATATCCCAAGGGAGTTGTGACCCTTATAATTCCCGCGTAACTAAGACGTTATAAGCTAATAATATACCGGTCAGAAATAAAATAAGTAATTCAAGGCTATCATAATCTTTAAAATAATTTGGTTTCCTCATGCAAATTAGATATCCGAATTGAAAATCTAGTTGGCTTTGACTAGGTGACACAGAATGATTCCATTCTGTACTATTGTGTTAGAATCAGGGACCCGGACCGAAATGAAATATCGGTTCCGTTCCGGTTTCGGTTCCAGATGAAATAGAGAATGTAGGTTCCGTTCCAGTTCCGGTTCCGAAACAATTATTTTGATTCGGTTCCTACCAATTTTTAACGGTTCCGATCCGGTTCCCTTCAAAATATGAAATTTTGATTCAGATTCGGTTCCGATCCCAAAACGACCGTTTTGGATAAACTTTGAATTTTCAATCCCGTTTCATACAAAAAAATTAGGAAAACCGTGTCGCCACAAATGCGACCATTGTATATAGAATTGGCAATGATTTCGTTCAGTCTTGTTATTTTGCATAAAGGCAGAGAGGGAAAGAAAAACAATTAGAATATTCTAAAGCAAGATCTCAGATTTATTTGCCAAAAGGGGAGTAAATTCGTCAATACCTCTTATCTGTTTTGTGCTCAAAATCTCGGTCGAAAGTGTCTCCACAGAACAAAATATATAGAGAAACTTAAAATTAGGTTAGGTTTAATTACTGCAAAAGCCTGCATGTGTACGCTATCTGGCAAAGTATCACCCTGAAAACCGAAAAAAACCCAAAAAAAAAGTTTTATTTTTTGGGGTTCGGGTTCTACAACTAAAATTTTCTGTGAACTAAAATATGTGTTCGGTTTCGATTCCGGTCCACAAAAAGTATCTGTTCCGTTCCGGTTCTTACCAGTTAGCGGTTCCGGTCCGGGTCTCTGGTTAGAATGAAGCAATTTTATAACACATTTCAGTTAAGTGTATGTTGTTTCTAAAATAGTGTTAGAGAAACATTATTTTGTTGTTGATGTTCATGTATTTTTTCTTTTAGGTACAACAACAAAGTTATTACATCACAAACTTTATTTCGTATTATACACACACCGCCATAATTAGAGGAATGGTTCAAATTTACCTAAAGTTGAAAATTAATTTCCTCTTTCGATTTCCACTCGATTTCGATAGTTTTTCTTTTAAATTTTAGCTTGATTCTTTAGGAATGCTGTTGGCCTATTAACATTTTTAAACGATTTGTCTTTATATATGATACAGGGGTGGAAGAAAGTAATGATTTTTCAGTAATTTTTGAGACACCCTGTAGAGTGACCAAGTGACAATTGGAAACATTTTATAATAATTAATTGGGACCTGATCTTTCCTGAACATTTTCTGTATTTATTTACTCTGATACCTTAAGTATTACGGAAAATACAGGGTTTGAAAAGAAACGATTTTTTTTTCAATTTTTTTCTAGATATACTTTTTTCTCCGTACAAATTGAAATGGAATTTATTAAAAGAATAAATAGCTAGCAAATTGCAGTATGTTTTGCAAAGCTTCATGCCACTTTGAAGCGGGCTTAAATACAAACCGCTTTTTAGAAAAATTAATTGTTCGTTTTGATTTGTTTTAAATATTTAATGATAAAGAATATTTACAAGGATTATTTTTTTTCAATATCGTGTATTTCCTCCACGAGCCCTTACGACTGAAGTCATCCGACGTCCCAAACTTTTGACGACGTTGTCAATCATTTACTGAGGCAAATTCTACAATATTTCAATTAATGCAGTTCTCACCTCGTCTGTGTTTTGGACAGCAGGAATTCTTGACCTAAGTTCAATACATGTTCAATCGGATTCAAGTCCGGTGAACATGCAGGCCAATTCATTGTCGGTATCTTCACTTGATTCAGAAAGTGAGTTACACAACGAGCTACGTGCGGGCGAGCATTGTCCTGCATTAAGAGGAAATTGGCTCCGATATGTGGGGCGAAAGGTATCACATGGTATTGAAGAACATCTCTTATATACCTATCTGCAGTTAAAGCACCGCCATCAATAACCACTAACTCTGTGCGTGCTCCTAAACATATGCCACCCTACACCATAATTGAGCCTCCACCGAAAAAGACTGTAGGAGTAAAATTAAATTGTTCATTTTGTTCTCCTGGACGTCGATTCAATCTCTCCCTACCATCAATAGAATTTATGCAAAAACGGCTCTCATCCGTGAATAAAACTTGACCTCATTGATCGTTATTCCAATTTTGGTGTTCTCGAGCAAAAATATTCCTAATTATTATTATTGTTTTTAATATTAATATTAATAGTTTATTATTAATATTAATAGTTTAATTGGGTAGACGATTTAACATCGATAAAATGTTGCAATTAAAATTTGATTGGCCATATCTCCGGCTACAAAAGAGTTAGGGAAACGAGGTTTTCACTGGTTGTCTAGGATTTTTAGCCTCTATTTAACTCTGTAAAAAGAAACATACCATACCATTTAAAATTTCCAATAAAAATCGTAAATACCATTAAGTTGTCAAACAGCGCCCTCTAGCGGCCACTTTAAACATAATTAAGACATAGTTGATAATGCGAACGATAAAACAAAGAAAGCTCTTTTCAACGAGACTAAGTTTGTTCGGTTAAGCCGAACCGAAGTTATCAATCAAAATAACTAAAAACAATTGACGTCCCCTCACCACTTTATTTGAGGAGATACAAAAAAAATTGCCCGGAAAAAATGTATTGCAAATTTTCCAAGTATTAAGATAAAAATATTTTCAATACATCTTTATTGGTCAAATTCCGGAAATAAATGATCTTTGTAATTGGCCATGGGTGTTACGCCCCCTAGCGGCCGTCATAGGAACTTAAAAATAATTTCCAGCGATTTCTCATCGGCGATTTTATCATAAAAAAAAATTCCGCAAGCTGTGCGACTAACGGCTTCCGAGATACAGCCGGCCGCCTTTCTTATTGACTCACCCGGTACAATGTTGTATATTACTTAAAAATAGCCGTTGTAGTTGAGATCCTCGGGGTTGAATTTTAGTAAATTACACATATATTAAGTACCCGGATTGCTCTAACCTGAACTAACCTATCCTAACTTAACCCAAACATAAACACTTTTTCCAACACAAATGTATTGAAAATTTAAACTTTAACCTCATTCCTTTTCAAATGTTAAAACTTTCTTCTAGAGATATGTCGATATACCTACCTAACTATCACAAAATACAAAATAACTGATCATTGAAAAAAAACTGGCCCTATCGGTGATTCAATATTGTCTGCTGCTTTTGCTGCTTTAGACAGTCCAAAATTCGAAACATTAAATTCTATTTATTGAAATTAATTATTCGTAACTGTTTCCAGTCATAACTTATAAGCCCAACTTTAAAAATTATGTTCCAAAATTTATAATTTCGCTAGCGTCGGATTTAGTAAAAACTCCATCCCCTCATACAAGTCTATATAGCTACTTATATTTATTAGGGTGTATTATGGATGGAAGGGTATAAAAGGTTTACCAATAAATTATTTCAAGGCGAAGGTAATTAATTTGCGAGTAAAAAAGTAATATTCCGTCGGAGTTTAATTGCCGTGACTATAGATATTGTAGGTGCACCTTATTGTAATATAATATTTTGGTTCGCTGGTCGGCTGATTGGCTGGTTTAAGCTGATTCAACATTAATGGAAAATTGTACCCAAATTTGTAGTTTCCTGAAACTTGTTTTCTCATTTAAGTAAAGTTGTATTTCAAGTTTGTGAGTTAGTTTTATTTTGTCGATGCATTTGTGAATAAAGCTTTATGGAAACAGCTCATTAACGGGCCATAAGAATATAAGTAGTTAACCAAACTTACCTTATTCTTAAAGGGGAGTGAGACGAAGCAAAGGTTTCAATCCAAAAACGTTTAATTTAAAAATCAATTGAACGGGTTTTGCCCAACACGGGCACAATCAGACCTTAGGGAATATGAGGATTCACACAAAATATATCGTCGATGACCTGGCAATAGCTTCTATGTCATTTTACCCACATTTTACAGGAGACGTAAAAAACCGGCTAAACCTATTTACTTGGTGTTTTCAAATTATTTTTTCATTCATAGATATTTTAATAAATATATTACATCAACTTTCTACGTAAATTTCTAAAATTTATTATTCTCTGTATTTTCAAATTAGATAGGAGATGTTGTTTTGGATATAATGCCTCATAGGAGAATTTAGACCTAGTTATTTTTAGGCTTAGGAGAAGTTGAAACTTACTGAAACTGGTGAGAAAATAAGATGCAGAATAAAAGTAGCCTTGTCTATATACAAATTATATTAAAAAATCGGGCAAAATCTAAACAAACATTTAAATTCTACATAAAACAAAGCTTTATATTTCTTAAGAGCCAAACGAATCTGGTTATTTTTTACAAATAAGAAAACAGTTCACAAAATACAAAAGAAAGTTCTTCTTTTCTAACATCTACTAAGCATGTAAAATACTGTTATACAATCCATGGGTAATGGGTATCCTTTGGAAGAACCGACTTTAATTCCTGTAAATGCTGTCATTTTTCATTTTTAATTTTAGGTGGAGCAGAAAACAACGATGGATAATTTAAAATTACCGAAATCGTTCTTGGCCTTATCGGGAGTTGGATGAGATCATCATTCTTGTTCAAATCTAGTTTAACTTCAATCGTTTCATTTGGATCATATTTAATGCATTTAATATCAGTTATTACAGGATCAGTAGTTCTTCTACCGGGTCGTATAGAAGAATACCTTAGATTCTTAGATGATTGAATGAGGAAAAATCTTGAAAAAATTTGTAATCAACAAGTTTAACACCATATGGCTTAGGGGTTTTTCTGGCCTCGATAGTCACAGAAGCATAATCACTGAGTAGATGGATTTCCCGATGTTTAAGGCTTGTTCCAATCACACTATGGACCGAGTCACACTCCTTTTGAGTGTGGCCCGGCTCAAGATATTTTTGAAATACTAAAATTTCGTACTTAACGGCGAAATTTAACAGCGCATTGGAAAGGACATTATTGCGGTTTGGGTAACCGCAACCGTCAGAATAAATGACAATAGGGATTTTTGAAGCTGTTACACAGTTTTCCTTTAGATAGTTTATGATACACGACACAAACGTAGAAGCTTTCAACTGATTATTCTCATTTTTGAAAACCAGTAACACATTACGTCTCGAGTGTTAATGTCAAATACAGTAAAGTTATGATAACATAACTTAGTTTTAAAATATATTTTATTGGCTGGCAAATAAGGACACAGTTTAACAGCCTGTAAATCCATTGTAAGTGCTATAATTTCACCTCTTTCTACTTTTATTTTATCACTTGAGTTTGATTCCCTTGCACTTTCCTTTCTATGATTATGAGCCTGATATTCTTCTTCAGTTATATTGTCATATTTATAAACAAAGCACACATTGCACTGATCTTTTTTTGGTGCATGTATTGCTAAGTTTTTATTTTTAAACACCTCAAGAAAACGTTACGTCCTAGAGGAGTTAGCCCTTTACCCTAATTAAAAATTATTGACGTATACTCGATATAACTGTGTCATACTATGAAAAGAGTATTCTAAATATAATTTTAGTGTATCACGACGGCAATAATGTGATGGGAGCTTAGGTAAACCATCAAGAAACTGATCTAAGCATTTGTAACTTTCAGCTTATCTTCTCTTTACCACATCCTTAGTTAAATTGCTTTCAGAAGTCCCTTCAGACATTCCAAAGCAACTATTATCTACCCAATATTGAATAGTCTTATATCCAAGATTTAACGTGTATATAAACATAGTTCGGCATACCTGTAATTTCTCATTTCCATCAATTAGGTAGTATGTGTAAGTGCCTAACCATCTTGAGTGCTCTTTAGTCTTTTTAAAAGTTAGTGTTTTTAGTACGTGTGAAGCCACAAAGGTCTTGCGTTGATCCCAGTTCCGACTCCAGAATTTTTTAAATATTTTCTTTCGGCAATTTTCTGTAAATTCCATACAATATCTCAGTATAGATTTTAGGCATTTTTTTGAGTTGCAAGTCGCCTTTAACGTTCTTGCATTTCTTTGGCGGTTCT